>BGPR01050907.1:0-10947 GCA_013235015.1 Araneus ventricosus
GACACTACCCCCAACAACTGTGCCAAATTTCAAAACTACACCATTTTCTTTTTCTACTTTTCCTTCGTTGACTGGACTACTAGAAGTATCAGGAAAATAATGATATGCGTATAACAGAACTCGGATGCTCTGAGCGGGATCAACAAGTTTCTTAAAATTCCTTAAATATGGCTTTTGCCCTGTCCCTGTTCTAATACATCCTTATCTCTAAAACAACTTTAGAAAAAATAAATAAATAAATAAAATTTACGGATGAGTGAATTGTTGTTTCAAATCTTGGTTCATGAGCAATTCAGTTTACGGACAAATTTCTGAAACAAAGTGCCTTGTATTATAAACACAGAAACAGTAGAAAATGAACACCATTAGTATGTTTGTAAAAAAATTATTTACTACTTTGATAAAAAAAAATATTAAATTATAAACTAACTAAAAACTAATTCTGTATAATATATTTAAAATGATAATCGGTTCTTTTTCTTAGGAAACATTACCTTTTAATTTGCTGTATATATGCATCACAGATGCATAACTTCTGCTTCTTTCATCCATGAAATTTGTACAAAACTTCATGAAACAAAATCATCCCAATGAACTAGTAGCAAGCCATAATATTTTTCAATGGTAATGCTATATAACTATTTTAAAGCATGTGCAAAATATCCTACTGGACAACTTTTTGTGAAGTATTTAGTAATATATATTTTCCAAAATATATTATCTGAATGGGTAAACTTATTTTTAGTGTGGAAACTATTATTTGGGTTCTGTTTGTGCATTTATAATATCTCATTATTACTATTAAAAAGTTTACTATCACTCTAAGAATTTGCCTTTTCCTGCCTGTTTTGTGAATTAGTTATGTTTAACTTTCCATGGTTTCATAGTAAACTACCTTAAATTTCATATCTTTACAGGGCGTCAATTTGAGTGGTGGTCAAAAACTGCGTGTCAACCTGGCACAGGCAGTGTATCAAGATAAAGACGTCTATCTGCTCGATGACCCATTGAGTGCTGTTGATGTCCATGTGAGGAAATCTTTATTCAATGACGTTATTGGCAACAATGGCTTGTTGAAGAATAAGGTATGATTGCAAAAATATTATTAGATATAAAGCAGAATAATTTTCTTAAAGCTCTTCTTTTCTTTATTACCCAATAAAATTTGTTTTAAAGACTTCAGATGTATTTCTTGTATATACTGAAGTGCCAATATCGCATATACTGAAGTGCCAGAGTTGATTTTTCCATAAATTTAGCTGAATTAATCACATTCACCAATGAAGTTTGGCCAATAATATCACATGTCAATGTAATTAATCACAATGACCGAACTTCATTAGTAATTATGCATAATAACCGGTTAATATGGGAAATTCTCATAAATACTCCACTTTAACAGGCTTAACTTGGTTATTATACATAATAACCAGTTATTATGCATAATTACTGTGGTTATTATGCACAATAACCAATTATCCACATTAACCGTAACATATACTGAAGTGCCAAAAGTCATGGAATACCTCATAATATCATGTGGGGCCTCCTTCTGCCCGGCGAAGAGCAGCAAATCGACATAACATTGAATCAACAAGATGTGGGAAGTACAACCTTGGAATTCACACTTTACAGTGAAGATTTGGTCACGAGGGGACCGACCAGAAAGTGATGAAGAAAACTATTATTTGAGCTCAACCCGTTTCATAGAATGCTGATAATGATTTGCTACTTTCATCAATGGTTCTGTTTTCTGTGCGCAAACTTAAGTATATTTTAGTAAAAATAGCATGCATATTTGGGAAGATATAAAGGTTTTCTTAAAACATCCCAAATTTTTTCCGCGTGTTTTTTGCTTATAGCTTACAGAGCTTTCAACCAAATTGTACGAAATTTACAGAACACATAACAATAAGTTAACCCAGAATTGTATTAACATTTAACGCCAATACTTTGAATATTAGAGGAAATGTGAGTATTTGTATTTCTGCATGCACGAGACATAGTATAATTTTTCTTTCATAATTTGGAAGCTAGACAGGTTAATTAATGTTATTACGTGTAGATAATTTGTACGAAATATTTTAGCCAAGATATTAATGGGTATGTGATTGTTATGCCAATCAGGCATACTAATTAACGTGGGAAGATATTAACCAGTCAACAAAGACCGCAGAAAAAAAGGCGGGAATTGACGAGGACGAAGAGTTCCATTTTTTAAGTTTCTACACCAGCATATAAGCTTGAACCTTAAATATTTGCTATTATACATGAATGATACAGAGATAAAACATGGACAAAAATTTCTCACTGGACTACGTAGGAATTTAAGAAAACCTTTATATCTTCCCAAATAAGCATGTTATTTTTACCAAAATATATGCAAGTTTGTGCACAGGAAACAGAAACTTTGATGAAAGTAGCAAATTATCAGCTTTCTATAAAACGGGGCGAGCTCAAATAATAGGTTTCTTCATCACTTTCTGGTCGGTCCCCTCGTGACCAAATCTTCACTGTAAAATGTGAATTCGAAGGATTGTACTTCCCACATCTTGCTGATTCAATGTTACGTCGGACACAGGCGATGAAGCTAATTTGAAGACAGCTGGATGAAAATTAATCTACATCTTGATGAAAATTTCATTTTCAATATAAATTTCAATTTCTTCATGATAATTCAAAATTATTTTCTTTTCTTATAGACTAGAATTCTCGTCACTCATGACACATCAGTACTGCCAGATGTAGACTTGATTGTGAGCATGAAGGATGGGAAAATTGATGAGATGGGCTCTTATAATGAACTATTGGACAAGAAAGGATCATTTGCCAGTTTCATGGAAGAACACTCGACTCACAAAACAAGTGAAGTAGAAAATGAGATGTAATTTTTTCAATTATTTTTAAGGATGGAAAAATTAAAATTTATTCTAGAAGCTTTTATTTTGTTTACTTTTACTCGTGTATAATTTTTTTCAGACTGATACGGGTTTAATTACTTCTTATACATTTTGTGTTTTCAGATTAAGTATATCTCGATTGAACTCAAGAGATTCAGCAAAAAGTGAACTTGGTGATGGTGATCAACTACTTTTAAATGCTGAAAAGTGTGCAGATGATGAAGTAGAGGAAAAGTATAGACTGACAGAGGATGAAAGAATGGAAATAGGAGGAGTATGAGTCTATGTTTTTGCCTTTGTTTTATTCACAAGAATTTCTGTATAGTTTTTTTTCTTCATCATCTTCTTTAAATATCATTAGACATAAGAATTTTATCAAACGCCTTAGATGGATTATTTTTCTAAACTAACTGAGAAAACAATGATAACTAAATGGAACCATAACAAATATCTTTTTGTGGCCATTATATCTTTGGAAAGCTGAGCTATATTTTGGCATTTGTTTTAATTTCATTCACAATAAATAAAGTAAAATTATATCGGCTGGACATGAATGCTTAATTTGTGTAGATAATTAGAAGGTGGTAGATAAATTAATGAAGAACGAAGTCTTGACTTATGTTATAATAAGCATCGGTATTGAATCCCTTTGTTAAGTACTGTTCTCGTAGGGTTACTGTTTTGTAACTGCGCGGGAGATAGCCCGCCAGAACCACAGAGAAGAAGAAACGTCACGCTGACGTATTCTGGTTAGTTCCCTAGTCCGCGATAGGTGGCGTGCTGTCTATGTGAAGTGTAATGTTAAAAAAGTTACCATTAGGGTCTATAGGAGTGAGACCTCTGATTCTTCTTCTCTGTGGCCAGAACTAGATTTGAGCGAGACATGGTATGTGGATGCAACGCTGAATTAGAATAAACCGCTTTATTATGGATCATCACTTTATCGTTTCTCGTTAAAGTTCTCACAGCACTCATCATCTTGCAGTCCATGCCTTTTATATTTCTTATACCGCGACATATGTTATAGTTACCCCGCAAATTAGAGCTATCGATAGCACGCAACACCCTCATAGCAATAAATTATTCAAATGATTATATTTTATTCCATTTTCAACTAATTCCATTGTTGTATACTGATAAACATAAATCAGGAGTTATGCTCTGAATTTAACAGAAATCATTTTTAAATTATATTTTATTAGCATTATTTTTTAAATATCATATTGCATTATTTTTTCTTGTTTGTTTCAGGTTCATCGATTTGTTTACTTTAATTACGTGAAAAGAATGGGGATTCCACTGTTTATAGCTTCTGTAATTGGATTCATGGCATACGTATCATTTGAGGTGAGTTTAATTTTATTTTTTAACATTGTTCATTGGAAATGTCTGTAGCTTAATGGAAGTTTCAGTTTACGGATCAGCGGGTTGCAAGTTCATGATCCATTTCCGATGAAAATCTGCCGTGTCCTTTGGTTAGGTGTATTGTTGCGGCGATTTTGGCACTTGGCGACAGAATTTGACGCTAAATGCCTGTTTGGTTAGCGCGAGGCGAAGCTTGATTCTCGAGAAACAGAGAAACTTCTAGAAAGTTTAATCTTTCACCTCTCCAGACTATAAAAGGTCGACAGATACTCTGATGTTCAGTTTTAGAGCTGGTGGAGCTATTCAACGCGGTGAAGCCTAGTGACCTCTGCGATCTTCTGTATAGATTGTGCCCTATTGTGAATGAGTTATATAAGCGTACTTCTTCACTTATTTGAATTTGCGACTATTTTCTGTTGGCTGTGAATTAAATTATTTTAATCCAATTAACCCACGTCATCATTTACGCCTTTTTTGTAAGTGAGAGACGGTATACAGCTCAACCGTATGTTAAATCCATCAAATGCCATCCCCCTACAACTTCTGTGATGTGGAACTCTGGAAATAGAGCTGCCAGCTTAAGTGTTGTCATTGTTATCTAACTATGGTTCGAAATTACAAGATCCTTCCCCAAAGAGCATTCTTGTAGCTTCAATAACAATCGAACCTAAAACTGTAGCTATAAAGTTCTTTTCGTATCTTGCCTATTTTTATTGTTACTGAGGTTATAATTAGTAACAGAATCAAAAAGATGGCAATCAACTCTTCGGGTTCATGAAATTTCAAATATTTTAATCATAAATGGCTCACTTAATCTTTATGAAACAGTCAATCAAAAGACAGCAACGTCATGTCTGTAAAAAAAGTATTTAATATGTATTGACAGTTTTCTTTAAAAAATTAATCGCAATATATAAGAATGGGAAATGATGAAAGGAATATCGAAGTATGAAGATCTATTCCAAAATAGTCATTTTTTTATCAAGCTATTTGAGAATGTTAAAATTTCGTTCTAAAAATTTCAAATTGGAATTTTTATGTTAATTGGATATGAATGTTGATATGATTCTTTTAACATAGGCAGGTGGAAACATTTGGTTGAGTAAATGGAGTTCTGATGCTTTTAAAAATGGGACTCTTAATAGTTCACAAACCATTTGGCGACTATCCATTTACGGAACTTTCGGTCTAGCACAAGGTATGATACTATAGTGTTTTTTCCTCTGTGATTCCAAATAATTCCTTTTAAATATTTATGAAGATATATACTGTTTTCGATAGAAAATTCAACACTAATTAAATTCATCCTGATAACTATTGATCATATAGTTTTGAGTAAAAAATATACCAACGAGAAAAGCATTGAAGATAAATAAGCCATAGAAATATAGAGTTCTTGTTAAATTTATATTTATTTCTTAATTTTTCCTCTTAGAATCTTCCATATATTTATGCCTTAATTTTTCCTCTTAGAATCTTCCATTTTCAAATTATTTTTTCCAAAGAATTGTCTACTCTTTTCAGATAATTTATGAGACATTTTTTTCAATTATTTTCAGTTATCTAGAATGCCCATAAATTTGCTTTATTTGAAACTCACTATTATTAACTAAATTTCAAAATGACATCAGAATTTGCATATTTTGTTTTTTCCCTGCCAAAAGTTGTTATTATTAACCATATAGACAGTAAATATTCCATAGTATGAAAGAAATTTCTATCGCACATTAGTGTTTGCTTCAAAATTCAATTATTATTGTTTCTTCTTTTATACTGCCTAAAATATCCAACTATAAGTTTGGTGAAGAATTCAAATAAAAATTTAAATCCTTTATAATTGTGAACTTATAATCTTTTAGGGCAGTGATTCTCAACCTGTGGGGCGAGCCCCCAAGGGGGGGGGGGGGGATACCACTGAATGGGGGCGCGAGCATATAGAACAGAAAATATTAAAAAATTGATTATTTTACTGAAAGGAAAGTGAAACAAAATACATTCTGACATAATGAAAAAAAATGACGGGAGGCTGTCTTTTTCAAATAGCCGCTGATGTTAAAGGCTTAACTTGACTCGCGTGACTCTTTTGTTTCTTGAAGTTTCTCGGTGACTTCACCAATTCATGCGTATTTTTGCCCAACTTTGCGACTCAATAGTCGCTGAACTGCAATTCCGATTTTTAAATTATTTTTTGTAACTTCTGTTGTTACCCTTTATCTCTAAAATAAGACATTAGTTATGTTTTTAACATATGCAGTTACAGAGATATAGAGGATATCTCATACAACGTTTTTGTGGTGTTTTGGCGTGTGAATCAAATTCCTTCCTGAGACCCCAATGGGAGGAACGTAGTTCTACATTAAAATAATATACACATTTACACTATTGTACATACATAAATAGGATTGCATCAGTGCTGCACAATGTATTTCATACTAAATCAATACTAAAATAAAAACAAGTTTAATCATTATTAGTAACTCCTCTCGACAGACTTCTCTCGAAGCCGCGAGAATGTCCGATATGGTGGACGCAAGACAGAGCAATAGAAACTAAAAAATAATAGTCCTGTTGAATTGTACTTAAACATGGAAAAAAACATAATAGCAATTTTATTGCTTTAAGTTGTTGGGTCGGCCACAGAAAACATGGCACTATATTTTGTACACGGAGATAGAAATGTATAAGGGTGGGAAGAATTCGAACGATCGGTTTTTTGCGTTTAAATAAAAGGCTATTGACCTGAGAGGAAATTTCTAAATTAGAAAGTTATAGCTAGTAAAACGATCTATAAAATGAGTCGTCGAACGTTAAGATAGCTTAATTAGGGAAGGAGTAAATTTTAAAAAACTTAAACTTTGGAAAATTATTTTTAGGTTTTTTTTATAAATAAAGCCTAAACGAATTGTCCCAATTGCAAAAAAATTTCCCTTCGGGGAAAATGCTTCCAGGCAAAATAAACGAGACAAAATGATAATTTCGAACTTAATTTTCATCACTTTTTTCTGAAAATCAACTATTACAAAGCCATTTTATATTGTAGAATAACATTTTTGGTGGGAATGAGTTTGAATTAGCTGGGAGAGTCACTTTTCCACGTTAACAACCGGTGACGTCTCCCAACCCAACCGGGGGTACCAGAATAGACCCCTTAGTATAGGACTTTACTTCGTTCCACGAATTCGGGCTGATAAAAAAGTACTTACAGGCATTTTCCGACGACGTTCTTTTTTTTCGAAAAAAATGAATTTTTCAAAAAATATTAAAGATCTGGATCTGAACTTTTTACCATAGATACCCTAATAATTTTTAAAAATTCACTTTATTTGTTAAAAAAATTAAAAATACTTTCCCAAAATTTACTTTTTAAAAAAATTTACTCATTGCCTAATTAAGCTATCTTAACGTTCGAAAACTCATTTTATAGATCGTTTTACTAGCTATAACTTTCTAATTTAAAATTTTCTCTCAGGTCGATAACCTTTTATTTAAATGTAAAAAAGCCTGTAGTGCACCTAATTGCCATAGGGGTGACCCGGAAGAACATGCAACACCTACTTTCAGTCCCACTACTAGATGGCAGCACAACAAATTCCATCTACCTCTACATCCACCAGATGGCAGCACCTCAACCTCTACACCAAGCTCTCCCAAATTCAAAGTCTATGACCATTTCATAGCAAAAAGTCTGTGACGCATTTCACAGCACAAAGCCTGCACGTGCCTGCGCACACACATAAATGGGAGGTAACAATCTGCGCATATGCACGCAACACACTTATCGCTTCCTTGATATTCAAATAATATCAAACAAGCTGGGGGTCGCTCCTGTAGTGCACCGTACTGCAACCATCATACTGTGATGTTTATAATCCAATATCCGCCTCCGGGCGTTGGGAATTCCTGTTGTCTAGTGGTTAGGATCTTCGGTTCGGAACCCAAAGGTCCCCAGTTCTATCCTCGCACTGCCATAAGCCCATCGTTCGAACTTCCCTCCCCACCCACTCCATCCGATTCGATCTCGGGGTACGAAATATAGTTCTATGTTTTGTGTGGCCGGCCCAACAATTTAAAGCAATAAAATTGCTGTTATGTATTTTTTCCATATTTTGATACTTTTCATGTCAATTCGACTGGACTATAATAAGATAGAGCAATTCTGGTTTTGTCAATTCAGCGGATAGGTGTTACCAAATATCAATAAATTTACTTATTCTTGGAAATTTGTAAGGTTTGTAATTAAGGTCGTAGTGTAGCTTTAGCGTCAAAATACCAAAAAAATACAATATTATTATTTACATTGTTATTGTATGAGAAGGGGGGGCGATGAAAATTATGATTGAAAATTGGGTCGCAAATACTGAAAGGTTGAGAAACACCGTTTTAAGGGTATGCATCATATTCTACTTGGATACTATGTACGTTTGCTCAAGCTGATAATTTTGCATTCTTATGTTTGTTAACTTATAATTTCATTTATCTACATATATTGATTTCTGACTCTGATGCCTCTTTCAGTTATAACTTCTATTCTGGCTGGTTTCTTACTCGTTTCGGGGGTGGCAATAGCATCTGAAAGGTATCACAGGTTCATGCTGGATAGTGTCTTGAAGTCCCCGATGTCCTTCTTTGATAGCACTCCTGTTGGAAGAATCATTAACAGGTAAGTATGTTATGCATTTTTAACTTCTAACTAATTATGTCTGTCTGTGTGTCTGTGAACACGGTAACTCGAAAACTATTCGAGATACAGGGATGAAATTTAGCATGTGAACTTGACACATAATTTGTAGTTTTCTATCAAATTTTGGATAAAATCCGACCACGGGAAGTCTCTCTGTCCGCGAACGCAGGACCGCAGGTATTTGGCGCTCGGTGTTTGACGCGAGGCTATTTCCTTCTTGGCGAGTGTGACCTTGGCGCGCTCTAAAGAAAACTAAGGATTGCATTCTGGGTTTCAGCAGAGCTGTCATGGTTTCAGTAGGCTCGAGTTTTTGTATCTACAAGCAGAGAGATGGGGTTGCCATAATTTCCAAGCATTGATACGCGGCCGTTTAGGTGCTAAATAAATAAAACAAGAAAACAGTCGGTACGTAATAGCTTATTTTACTCTGATAAAAAAAATCAATAAAGTTTAAGCACTCTCATAAAATGAACGCGTAGAATAATAAAAAAAGATGAGAAGCTAATCCTTTTAACCCAGTCACGCTTTAAAGCTGATTTTACTTTTTTAATTGTTACCATTTTCCTTCTACACATAATCATAAAAATGGGCGCAGGGCAATTTAAAATTATAATGACTCAGAGTTTAGGAAGCAAACGGGACAAATAGTATACGGGACGTATGGCAACCCTAGTTAGAGGGAAAATGCCGCCTTTTTTGGGAAGTATACGAGAAAGTTTAGGGAGACCACTCCCGCTGGTTAACTTCATAACTACGTAATGAGTTTGATCTAATGATACATTTACTGTACAAGCTAATATTGTTTCAAACGAGTGCTTTACACTCCTGTTATCCTATAATGAGCCCCATTACAACAGTGGCGGTAAATGAGTGGGAAAAGTGAGGGGTCGCAGATAATTTATAGAACTCTAAAAGTACACAGGAGCAAAGGGGTAGGAAAAAAAATTTAAAAAAATTATCTACAAAATTAGCTAACTTGCCCGGACACTATTGCGTTTTTATAATTCTTTGTTATAGTCAACTGAATATAATAAAAATCTAATTTCTTTTTCCGCAAAAATAGGAACGCGATGTCTGGAGAGTTATGTTCCATTTCAGCTGCAGTCCTGATTATTTGATTCTGGCTCAAAATTATGGGATTCTTTCCAAAATATTCCTTTTGTAGCTTCAAAGCAGTATGTTAATTTTAACTAAACTAAACTTGATAAGCTAAATTTTTAAAAATATGACAGATGTCTTTATAACAAATTTTGCGATTGTCTTTTTTCAACCACTTTAGACTTTAAGGTTAGTTTATTTCAAAACTTTTTGTGTAATGTGGAAATATTTACCAATATTTTTAAATAATTAAAATTTTATGTAAAATTCTGAAAGTTGTTGTGAAATTGATATAAAGAATATGTTATTTGCAAGTATCAGGCTTTGGTACAAATAAATACTAAAGTTATTAAATATTTTTAAAAGTCATGAAATCCAAAATTTAAATTCTAGGTTCATTTTCGTTGATAGACTAGTATTTTCTACGAAAGTAGTTAAGTTGATTACTCGTAATTTTTTAATTGAAAAAAATATATATATTAAAATTTACTATTTAAATAACATTTACATGCATACTGACATTTCATTTTTATGTAAATAGTCAACTTATAAAAACATGATATATCACTATAAATCTGTTGCTCTTTGTAATTAAGGTATTGTTTTCAGTTTTAAAATATATTTTAATTCTAATACATTGATTCATTTTTACTGCAGATTTACGACAGATATGGAAATTCTGGACAATCAGTTATATTACCAGATGGAAGGATGGTTAAATTATATCTTTAGTGCTATTGCTTCTTTTGTTATTATTGGAATGAACGTTCCAATATTCTTAGCCTGCCTGCTTCCTCTAGGATTGCTATACTATCTTGTATTAGTACGTTTCTTTTTATTGTAATACTTTTTAATCATCTAGCAGACCAATTTTCAACCTGTTTAATCATTTGGAATACATTA
>BGPR01050908.1:0-10946 GCA_013235015.1 Araneus ventricosus
TATCTTTTACAATACCGTATCTCCATCTTGTTCAAAACTGCAATAATTCAGAAAACCCAAACTCGAACTTATCGCAGTGTCCATGTCGTAGCGAATGGAGATAATCAGGCTTATTGCGAAGAGCCTGGTTATTTTGCAATCCATTTGGCTCCAATTTGCCAGACGGATTGCAAAATGACTAGGCTCCTTGTAATAACTCGGATTATTTCAATTCACCTACGACATACACATTAACAGTTGAAAGCCTGTGTTTGAAAAAGTTTCACGTTTCGTCGTCTTCAGATGAAAATCGCGTGGGGATAAGTCTGGTTGCTCAGTGCTACAGCATCCACCTTACAGCCCAGGTTTGGACCCAAACGATTTTCATCTGACGATGACGATGAGATGATGACGACGTTCAACATGAAGTCCTTCTGTGGATGACACAGCAAACCAATGAATTTTATGCAGCTGGAATTGGGGCGCTGATAAAACGATGGGATAAGTGCATGAACATTGATTCATTATATTGAAAAATAAAATTGTTTCCAAGTGATTATCATGGTTATTTTTTTATCATTTTTATCATTTGTGACTTACTTAATGTCTTACCCTTCTATTCAAAATAAATAATTTATTTATGTATAAAAGTGGATGTGGAAGACGTTTGTAAGACGGGAGGGACGTAAAGACTACGTAAATGTCCGTTATGACTTCATGAAAAAGAGGAGAGACCGAACATCTTCGGCATTCGAGCTATAAAAGAACTCTGTGATCATAAATACGAGCTAATGCAATGAATTTCACTACTGTCGAAATAAGACTCAAGTGAGAAATAATAGTATTTACTATATAACAAATATTATTGTAGTGAGACCCTGGAGAAGGTGTGGCCATGAGAATCTGATTTTTTTATGATTGAATCTATTTTTGATAGGATACCTCCTTATTTCTAGAACATTTTGCGAAAATTATTATATCCCATTTTCTATACAATTTGACGTATTTATTTATATTTCAGATTGTTACAAAACTGTCCATATGCCAAACCAGCTGCAAAACTGGTCATCTCCAAAACAAAACCTTAAATAACTCCCCCCCCCCTTCTTCATTCCTCATTATCATAAATTTCATACTGAATTACACTGCCCAAATGCTTCGAATGCCATGCCGTATTCTTTAAATCGCATTTTGGCTAGATGTGACAGAAAATCCATTTTTCTGAAGAATTTTCTGTTTTGGAGATGGCCACTTTCGCAGCTACACCACTCATTTAATTCCTACATTTTGTATAAATCTGTCAAAAAAGAAATTTCTTAAATTACGATGAAGCAGGAAAAGTTGTCCATTTTTCATAGCTGAGCATAAAAGTGTTATATTTTTCATTGGATTCTTTTGCGCACGTCATTTAACTACAACTCAAAGAAATGCGTTTTTCCATTTCTTTATGGAAATAAACTAGCGGTAAGAGTTTAAAGTATTTTTATTTCAAGATTTCAATACAATATGCAACAATCAATATATCTAAATATAAAAATGACAGTGCATAAAAAAGTGCTTGGTGCCATTCAAGACATTCATAAAGAAGCTGTGTATTTTGCAAAATACGGTTTAAATATTTATAGCCATAATGTGAAATATTTTGGTCACGTGTCTTCCTGGAGTCCTTCAAAAATGCCAGCAGAATTTTAAAGACGAATAAACCAGTTATGCAGAGTATAGCAGTCCAGAATTTGCATTGAAAAACGCTTCTATAAACTGTAACGTTTTATTTGTATTTACTTCTAAAAATATTTTGGCGGAAAAGTATCAAGAAAGCTACGAATAAAAAGCATCGAATCGACTATATCCTCCAAAACCGAATCTCTACACTTCTGAGCACGACCCAATTTTTCTTTCTTTTTATCTCTCCTTCTGACTTTATTTGAAACTTTCTTTTCGTAGAAAGACAGACAAAAAATCTCCGAATTATTGAGACTTCTATCAAAAAGTAAAGTAAAAGAAAAAAAACACGTGAGAGGCTCTTTTCGGTAATTTTTCTTTAGATTAGGAAAAGCATTTTCCACTTATTTGAACCTAAGATTTTAAATCTTCAAAAGAATTTTTTCGAAAACTAGATTCTCGTGTTGAAAAAAGGAGAATTCGTAATTTTTTGCTTTATTTTCTTCTTTGGATGTCAATATAGGATTCCAAGATACATCAAAGTGAATGAAATGATATTGGAATGCTTAACAGAATATCCAAACCAGAACATTATTCCACACGTGTTCATTTTGTGCATTATATTTACGTGTCTTCTACATTGCCTATTTTTTTTATTTTTCTGACTTAGTATCCGACTGGTTTAAAATCGTCGTTTTCGATGAAATTATCAAAAAATATTTATGACTTAATTTTGTAGCCTGTTTAAACAGCTTTCTAAAACTGTCTCACGTTTTACTCTACGTGAATTACAAATGGAGTTACAGCTGTTTTATTACCGAACTATAAGCATTATTTTATGTTGCGTGAAAACTTTAAATGTGTTTTCTGAGAAATGATATTTTTGAGGAAAACTGTCGACCGTAACAATGATTTCTCGAAAATTTATTCGAGTATTGATATGAAATTTTCTGAGATTATTTCCTGTAATATACTTGATCTTTTCCTCTAAAAACTAAGGTCAATTTTAAAATGAAGTATTATTTTTAAGTGATTGAATATAAACGAAAAGCATTTTTTATGAAAAATTACCCGTTTAGTAACTATGTTCAGCTATATCACTAAACTATTTTGAAGTACAAGAAATATTTTAGAGCATAACACAGATAACTGTCATAAAAATGTTCTCCTACAAGGATTTATGCATATTTAGAATATGATTTTGTCTATGGCTGTTAGCGTAAGGCAAATATTTTAGTCATTTTTCTTCAAATTTCTCAGTTTTTTTTTAAAAAAATGTTATTTTGAAAGCCTAATTTTACAATATTTTCATAGTTTTAAAACATATACAGTTGAAAAATAACATTAAAATATGTATATAAGTTATTTTTCAAAAAAATGTCTCCGAACACAGTCGGATACCTTAAAGTATTTTGAGCAACAAATGAAATCTTTTGTAATCACACACACACAAAATCAGAAATAGTGGCTTCTTTTTAAAAGAATTTTGAATGAAGTATGCATTTTTAGAAATATTGTTAGCTATATTTTTAAAAGCTCAATGCAACAATTGTAAATCTTCTAATTTTTTTAAAAAAATAAATTCAGTCATCCCATTGAATAGGAATTTTAGGATAGATTGTGTTTACTTGGTAAAATCAGTTCTTAATTCAATTTTTTTTCCACAGACGATAATTTTGATTCATAATAAAGTGAAGCGGGATGTTAGGGAAGATATTAATTGTAAAATCGGATTCTAATCTTCTCTTACTATAGTATCACAAAGCAGGTATACTACTAAGGAACCATAAGTGCAAATCTTCAGTTTTCAGAATTGCGTTTGAAATTCATGCAAAATTTTTGAAATGGGAGACATTCCTTTTATAAGGTAAAACGGCATCATTATTTTAGAATTTTATAAATATTTTGCGGTTTTGTTGTAAAAGGAATTCTTTACAACAAAAAATTAAACGATAAAATAAAAACTACAAGATATTTTATAACGTCAAGCCTGTAATAAAATTCATACCATTTCAAATTAAAATGTGAATAACCAAAACTTAAACTGAACGTAAATGGGAATAATTCTGATATAACTTGGAATAAATAATTACTATTTATTGACTTCTTCTAAAGATGAGGAAGAAAGTCTCCTCAGTTTTACTACAACTAACATTTTTTTCAAAATTAAATATTGCTTAAAATAACAAAATAAATTCTCTCTAAAATTGTAACTAATTTATTTATACCCCTTAGTTTCAAGGGAACATTTAAACCCTCCTTACCCTTAAACTAGACAAAGTATCCGACTTATTCTCAAAAAAGAACTACAATAAAGTCAATTTCGCTACTTAAATGAAATATTTTTCAAATGATATATGAAATAAACGACAAATAAAGGTAGTTGGAAAGTCGAAAACCCTAAAATTGCGGATAATTTCCTGGTCTAACCAATTTTCTAAGTGTCATCTGATTTGTCCGTACATTTTCCCTAAACAAAGCATTTAACTTTTATTAGGAAAAATATTGATAATAAAGTCAATCTAAAAATCATTCTGTTCAAAAATATCGGAAGTCTTGGAATTCTTTTTCTATTCAATGTGCAGGCATACAAAAGGATCTCAAAACCTTAGTATTCTCAGTTTCCTTGAAAAGGAATTCTTTTTAAGAAGAGAGAGGGAAAAGTTCGTTACAATAATGATTTCACCAAATATCAACAAGAAGATACTGGAAATGTTATACACATACATCATTCATAATTAAGGCCCTAAACTTTTCCGAAACTGTTGTTGCTCCAAAATAGGAGATTTTATTGAAAGGCAACAAAAGCTTCAACTCACTGGAAAGGAGCCAAAAACTTTTGTTCTTGATGTTGTTTTTGATGATGCTAGAAAGTAGCGGAGAATATTGAGATCCGCATTCATTAGTCCACGAAACTTGAAATTGAAGTTTTTCTTGTGTATTGATTGCGTGTAAATATTCCCTTCGGAATATTGACGAGACAGCAGTTTGACTGAATGAATCGGTTATTCAGAATTTTTATGTGATAGTTCTTGGGTTATTAACAGAGACCAAAAGACTTCTGAGGTTGTTCTTTTCCAGTATTTCCGATACAGTTGCCGTTGCATCTGAGATTGAGCGGTATTATTGCTATTCCATGAACGTTCATAAACTTTAGAAATAACCATCCGCAACTGAAAAATTTTTATACCTTTGCGGACGGAGCTGGTCTGGCATAAAACTATATAACTGTAGTACAAAATTTAAAATCTCTAGCAGATAAAGAAATGAGTGAAAATTCCATCTTTACAAACCCGAAACAAAAGAAAATGATAATAAATGTTCACCTTTCTGAATTGAAAATCTCAACCTTTTTAATAAATTCTCCATTACTTTTTGATGCAGCAGGACGCAGAAAAATTTATTAAAACTAATTTTCTTGAAGTCATTTTAATAAACTCCTAAAAAGTAATATCTAATGAACTCTAATTCTAATGCTTTTAATAATTGAATTACTACTAATCCCATTTCTGGAGCAAGGAATTGTTTTATCAAAAATCTTAAACTAATTTATTTACTCTCACTCATTCTTTCTTTCTTTCTTCGTTAATTTATATGATAATACGGGTACGTAAACTTGATTAGCATATAAATTATAAAAAACATAAATTTATTGATTTCGTTGATAGTTTCTAACGCAAACGACTTTAGTGACTACTTTAAGATTTAACTCATTAGAAACAGGTAGTGAAACAAAAAGACAGTGAATGATTCTTTAGAATCTTTTATCGTCTGCAAAAGAATGAAATCGATATTGGAATTTTATGACATTTTTATGGACAAGTAACGTCATACATTTTTGTTTATAAGAGTTCAATAAGAAGCGGAGAATGACAGTTTTTTTAAAACTTGTAATAAAATTCAATGAAACGCCGATAAACTCTTCCAATCAGCCACTTAGGGGTTAACGGATCCATTATTTAGTTCCGAAATGGCGTAAAGATGTTTTGAAGAATTTATAGAATAATTGGCTTTAATGTAATTTAGAAAAGATTACTTTCAAAAACTACTGAAAATAATGATTTTTGTTTCAGACATTTCTCATCTGCTCTAGTGGCAGTTATTTTTTTTATTTAGCGATGTGAAAGAATACGCTGTACAGTTGAAACATTCTTTCAAATGAAAAGTGAATTTGCATCGTTATAGTAAAATGTATATTTCGAATGTAAATTTAGTGTGTGAGTGTGAGTATTTAATTAAATTTCTAAGGTAATTCATAGGAGCTACTTCAGTCCAGCCTAGGCAGGCAGAGTCGTTGAATAACCAGGCGTCACGACAGCAGTCGGCAAATAAGGTAGGAGTCCTAGTAGGCATCAACGGCCACGGCCCAATCCCTTCCGCAGGAGGTATGCCCCGTCATCGGAGAGGAGGGAACTCAACTCCACACTCTTATTTTACCCCCAGGAGAAGCGAGAACCTGTTTACCTATCCGACGGCTTCTCATCAACGAACTCGTGGTGCCTCCCACGGGTATATTTCTAAGCCAAGGTCTTTGTCTTCTGACTGCAAAAATTTTTTAAAAAAAAAAGGGAGAAAGAGGCAAATGTCCAAAAATTGAAGTCAAATTCTACATTTAATTGCAAAATTCACTTACGGGTAGCAGTTCTTCAGCATGTCAGCACACACACTTTGTAGAAAGAGTATTCGAAATTAACCATTTATATTCTGAATTAATTTACCAAAAACTTTTGAATTGCTCGGCCTAATAGTTTTAATCATTAGGTAAGTTTTAATGCTGAATAACCCCATGAAAAGAGGAAAACACTTTTTAAGTACTTAAAATTATTTATTATCTGGCTTTAACTGGCGTCTACTGGCTGTTGGTGGCACTACGCTTTTCGTGTTTTTTGGAGTACCGTCAGAAAAAGAAGTCATATTGTGACGAAGAAAAATCAGTTTTAGAAAATAATTTGATTTATTTACAAAATTCAAGAGAAATGAACAAAAACGCTGACGTTCCAACTAGAAAGCCAAAGACGTAAATAAAATGAATAAAAATTTGTTCAAAGAACTAAAGCACGCGCTTCAGTTTAAACATCACACGGAAGCTTCTAGAACTTTCTAAACATGATAAGTTTACACAATGTTGCCAATAAATCTTTAATAGCTTAAGTAAACTAATTAAATAAAGAAACAGAGAATTTTTTAGACCTCGTGCATTGAATTTTGCAATTTTAAATCAAGGAAAGTTTAGAAGTTTTTATTTTTTTAATGTGGCAAAATTACAAAGATATATGGGTTTCACCAAAGTTGTACTTTCAAGTACCGATAGGATATAAAGGGTTAAATGTGCCAAAGGCTCATAAATTGTCACAACTCATAAATTACAGAATTGAATAATGGTATTATTTATTTTGTAAATTATTTTATAAACTGAATTCGAATTTTAATATTCATGCAGAATCACGAATTTGGAAAATTTATTGCACTTAAACTTCAAATTTGAAATTAATATAAACTTACGGAAAGAATAACAAAAATGCATGTACCGTTTAATATTCATTCAGAGACCTTGCTTTATCTCAACGGAAGAACGGTAGATTCATCAGATAAACTTTGATCTTTTAACAACGAAATGGTTCTTCTTGCCGTTAAATGATTAGCATCTGATCGCCCGAAGCCGGCCGAATCGTCATTATAGGTTTAAACTTTAAATTTGCTTCTACAGTTTATATCAATTATATTTTAACATAAAGCAATAACAATTAGTATATCGGTATAATTTCTTCCATCCAACTCAATGTTCCTTAACACTAGATTTAAGACTGTTGATTATGTACCTATTTTTACCGAAAGAAAACACAAACATCGAAATCAGGTTTCATGAAAAAATAATTTAAATCTAATTCAAATAAATTATTTATTATGAAAGAACTTTATTAAAACCAATTTTTAAATATAAACTAGGATTTTGAAATATGTTTTCCCCCGACATTCTTATTGCATTGATCACAAATGTTCTCACATCTCACAACAACATTCCAGAAATATTTAGTTACATAATCCAAATGATGGATTTTAAAAGCAACTAATTAAAGAAATTGATAAGATTTAACCAGACAGTTTAGAAAACAGCTGTTTTGAGGGCTTTTATAAGAAATTTCTTTATTTAAGACAAAAATTTGATTTGTTGAAAGCAACTAACTCTAAAAGCGTTTGATGCGTCAACTTAATTCATAACAGTAAAAATAGGTATACCACGCTCAAAAATCCGAAATGAAAAAGTGAGAGAAGACGAATCTATCATTGTATTACATTTCATTATGTAATTAACATTCAACATGTGTTTTTTTAAATAATTTTTAAGCTTTTTCAAAATAAACAGCAATTTTTAGGGGACACTTCCTTTCGTTTTTTCTTTTTTTTTAATAATATATATTGACTTTCCTTTTTAACACTCTCACACCGAGCGAAGTGGTCTAAAAAATTTCCCTTAACAGCTACGAAGGCCGGTCTGAGGCGGTTGGGTTCTTTTGAGGGAGGTGAGGTTCTGAGATCGCTTAGGAGCTAAGCGCGGAAGGGGGTACAATTTTCCTTGCCAACCACAGCCCATTTCCGTGCGCCTTACGGGAAAGTTATAGTAGAGGGTGGGGTCGTGGGGTGAATGACCACCCAGGTTGGGCGAGTCCAATTCATGTCGCTTCCTGCCAAAAACTTCCGGTCTTAAAGGGGCCTCGGGATTCAAGTGTTAAATTAGGCAACTTTTGTATATTAGTTTAGTTATGCTTTGAGATTTGGTTGTGGTTATCCCACGAATTGGTCTGATCTGGTGTCATTCTTTTACTTTAATATTAGAGAATATCCTGTGTAAGTGGGCGGTGATGCCGACTTTCATGTATAATCCTCAATTCGAGACTTGGTTCTCAATTTTTTTTCCTCAATTGGAAACAAAGCTACTTTATAGAAAGCATACGTCTCAAACATACCTTTCTACTAAGCCTAAGTCTGGTGTCATTGCATTTTTCATTTTATGTATTTCTGTCAATCTATTGCATTGCAAATGCAATTATTTTTTGTGAATGTATTTTCATTATGTATATATTTTGTATTTTTATGAATGTTTATACATTGTTATACTTTTTTGTACTCTTCCCCGTCGACCGTTAAAATGCACCATGCCCTATGGGTGAGTGGTTTGGTATGTGAGATAAATAGAAATAAATACAGAACAATAAGATCTTGAATAAGTCAAAATGGCACAATCCCTAAATCTAGTGTCAATAATGAGAAACACGATAATTAAGCTTCCTCCCACGACACTTTAATCTTGAAATATTTCGAGGTAAAATCTCTAAATAAATTGCGAAACTCTGTGCATTACGATATTACATAGCTCGTGTTAAGCAGCGAAATTAATCTTGTTAATTCGAGTGCATTCATTCCGTTAAGTGGCGTTGTCAACAGGAGCAAGCCGCTCGGGACATCTCCTTCTAGAACTGTTTCCATTGAAATTGGAAAGATCGTTTGAAAGCTCCAGAACTCTCCATGGGAATGCTTTATTCAATTACAGGAGTCACAGCAATTTTTAGTTTTCTGTTTAATACGGTCACGAAAGTGAAAGCTATAGCATTTATTTTCATTCTGATGCAAAATGACATGAATGCTATAACATTCAAATTTATAGAACACCGTGCCTGTGACCATTATGGCTCTGAGCGGTTAAATGGGTATGAAAAAACGTCACCTTCATTAAGGATCGCAAAAAAAATTACAGATAGGTTATTTAAAGTGCCGAGGATACACAGATGAAAAGAATATTGTTTAGCAACGGATTCGGAAACTGTCCGCGTCTTTGCGCATGCGTCGGGTGGAATTATTTTCATCAAAATAGGGGAGGAAATGAAGAATGGAAAAGTGATGTTTACATTATACTGAGAGTGATCTAACAAAGAACTCCGGACATGCGCTCGTATGACTCAATGCCTGACACCAATTTCCGGTTTAAAATCGTCTCATCGTCCAAAAGTGGTAGTCTCGGAATCCGTTGCTGAACAGAACATTTCATGCACAATGAAAATAAAAAAACGCGAATAAACACTGTAAACACAGAAATATAGTCTAACCAAGGATTCCGAGGTTACCTCTTTTGGACGATTTCACACCGGAAAGGGGTGTCAGGCAATGAGTGATATGAGCGCACTTCTGGAGTTCTTTGTGAGATCACACGCAGTAAAATGCAAACATCACCCTTCTATTCTTCACTTTCCACCTAATTTGAAGAAAATAACTCCTCCCGGCGCATGCGCAAAAGCGCGGAAGGTTTCCGAATCCGTTGCTATAAAATACATGAATTCTGAATGGTGTTTACACTGAAAAAAGAGTGATAATTTTTTTAAAAAAAATGAAGATAAATGGCAATTTTAAAAACAAAGGAAACAAGTAAGAAGGAGGTTAATATTATTAAGTTAATGCTAACCATAATTTGGCAATGCAAAGAAGAGATAACTAAAAAAACAAAAAAAATAATTGATCACATATAAAATGCACAAGAACAACATGTATACTTGAAAGAAAAAAAAACTCACGCGAAATTTTTGTCATTCAATGATAAAAATAAAAGAATAATAATAGTAAAAGCTGTTCAGCTCTTAGTCAGGTGTTTTAAGTCCGGATCCGTGAAAAAATACACGAAACTGTTGAGATTGCTCACAGTCACACTTCTAGCGTTTGAATAAAATATACTCTAAGAATAGTTCTACATTGCTGAGGATGTTGAAGAAAAAAACTCTATATACAATTTTGATGAGAACACGCACTAGGTTTTTAGAGGGTATGGAATTTTTTCAAAGAGGGAGGATGAATTTTATTATTTTGTGGATTTTATGCCTTGAGAGGTAGTTGGGCGCAACTCTGCGAAAACACTCTTGTATTAGATCCGGTGCAGGTTTCCTTAAATGCCAAGAGATAATGAGAATGCACTCTTTGGCATAGTAGAGCGTGGCATAGTGCCAATAACTCCGCATCTGCAAAAGTCGTTGCGTGCGAGTCCAAATCATTTGAGGTAGGCAGGGAAGGGACCATGCTCTTTAAAGAAGATGATATGTTCTCTTACCCAACCACATTATCGTGCATTCAATTCCACATAGCTTTACTTATTCGAAATTATTGAACACTTTAAAGTTATTTTCCTTTTGCTTTGCTTCTCTTTTCATATTTAATACGTTCACTGCCGTGACACACGCCTAAGATTCGAATCTTCTATCTTAATCAGATAATCCCCTTCTTTACTATCTCTTAACTACAGTAGGGAAGAAGTCATTTGATTA
>BGPR01050909.1:0-10946 GCA_013235015.1 Araneus ventricosus
AAAATCTAATGTGATTAAAATTAGTTGTAGAATAGGTCAATATAACGTCCAACCAATATTATGTCCACGTTATAACGGTGACAGAAGATGTGAATTTTCTCGGAAAATATCTAGAACATCTCAAACTTTCTCAACAACAGTCAAGTTCTAGCAAGGATTTCCACTTCATTTTCGAAGACTGGTAGGCAAAACTTTTGATGTTCCTAGACGAAAAGAAATCTTGATATAGCGGAGACGAAGGAGATAGGGCAATTAAAGTTATAGGACCATACTATTTAGTCCAGAATCCCCAAAAATGGACATTAGTTTACATCATGTATACCGAATATACGATTATTAGTATATCGTGTTTGAATCACATGCGCTTCTGGAAATTATTAATGACTTCGATTGCCTCTGATGAACTTGTTAATTTTGCTTAGGGCTCCAGCAGGAAAGTCCATAGGCTCGTAGCGTTCGGCATAAAATATTACATATTAGGCAGTCATGCGGATTCGTTTCGAATCAATGACGGAGATTCATCACTGACAAGTGGGTATAGTCTGGATAGGCTTAATTTCTGTTAGAATTTAGAGCCTACCAAGTCTGCGGCAGCATGAAACCACGTCATCTAAACTGTCTTGCACATTTTGGTGACCCTCCGGATGGAAGCATCGATGTACGAGAAAGTGTATATATGTATATATATAAAGAAAAAATAGTACGAGAACATCTCACGGGCCCTCAGCACTATCCTGACAATGGACTCGTCTCCGGGACCAGGGGCGAGGTGTCCCGTAATCAAGAAGAAGAAGTCTGGATAGGCTTACACGTGTTCATTGTGAATGCCAAACTCATCATCACATGTGAAGTTGATTTCATTCCTAACACTTTCAATATCTAAGCGTCCATTCAAAGAAACTACGGCAGAACGTGCCAAATTTTTATACATCCTTCGTTAAATGTGATAGATTAAACACCCGAGGCGGACGTTTCGTTCTTTAGAGTAGCTCACGATGAAGGAACGGACAGCCTATCCCATTTCCTTTTATAGTAGACTTCGACAGATTCCTCTTTTGCATATTAACCCCATAAGGATATTATTTCTCATTGTGGTTTTTTGAGGGACTCTTTGAAAGATAAAAGAATTTATCTTATCTTTGAAAGAGGAACTCAGTCATTCTAGTCTTCAAAGGCACGTAGGAATTAGGGAGTTAAAAGAACAGTTCGCGACAAAAGTAAAAGCTGCCAGTCTGGAAGAGTAGAGATTTCAATCTTCGAAAAATCTGTTGGCTCAAGCATTTTACTTATTATTTAGAACCTTAAATAATGATAATTTTTGTCATTCTTAAGATAAAATGATGATTATAGTTAGTAACCAACAAATATTTATGAAAATGAAATCAATATTTTTGCGCATTGAATTTTTGATAACATTAGTTGCTTAATTTTATGAAAAGAGTCTTTTTAATAAAAAATAAAAAGCTTTGATAAAGCGTGAAATATAGATATACAAAATATTTCAAAAACAGAGGTATGGTTTTTATTTTTAGACGTATTAATTATTTACGTTCAGGAAATATAATATGCGAATTTATAATTTGTGGGGTTTATTGCTTTCTCAATGTTATATAAATCAAAATGAGAAATTGGATATTTTTCAAAAATAAAAGAAGCAAAATTCAAAATTTATAAATATTTGGAACCAGCAGAAAGCAAATCTCCATGTTGAATATTTATTACAAATATTGTATTAATGAAGGTTTCGTTTCGTTTTGTGAATTTGGTAAAATTATTCGCGAAACACTGTCTATAATCACTTTCTACCACAACCTCTACCTTCTGAATGAACATTCAAAACATGCCCCTCCCCCAAATTCCAACATCTATTTATTACCGAAGCGAAAGATTATTAATGAATAATCTACTAAAAGAAAATTTAATTTTTTTTTCACATGTTAAGCCTTCTATGATTCATGATGTTTACGCCATTGGAGATATTTACAAATTCAAGAAGCTACAATGCTAAATTCCGGTTTAAACGTAAATATACAACTCGTATTCATTCTCCGTAGGAATTTATAAAGAAGTTTTAAATTGCTTTTGACATCAATAGAAATTTCATGTATGGAAATGCAAACTCTCAAGAATTTGATGCCATTGAAGGTTTTTCTCTTTTCACCTAGTTTAAATAAGGTATGGAAGGATGAAAGCATATCTACTTTTCAGTCAACAACTCTAAGGGGAAATCATGAATTTGTATTCTAAATTTGATGTAAATATTTCAAAAAGATCCAAAATATTTGCTTTTAATATTGAGATAAATTATTTATCTACACTTTCAAGTAATGTCTGGGCTCTTTTGAAGCAAAACAAAAAAATATTGCAATATTTTCGCACTGAAAACCGAAAAGCAACTCTCTTTATAGTTTTGATTTTTATGCAAACTAAATTCCTTTGAGTCTGAATGACCAGAAGTGTGAATGGAAACATACGAATTGTACCACATACTCGGCTTTGAAGCAATTTAGAATTATTTACTCAACATATTCAATGTTTCCGCTGAAAGTAATTTAAAAGTAATTCATGGCCATTTCCTAATTTGCATTGCCATTATTTTGTCATTTACATTACCATTTACTTTGCAATTTCCTAAAATTACTTATTCCGAGGTGTTCGTGGATTTTTTTATCCTAATTATATAGTTTTGTATCTGGGAACAGCTTAAACAGTCATATTTCAATATTTTAGACCCGTAAAATTTATTTCTAAATTTGCACCATTTCTGTTGGAAATGGAATAGGGAACAAAATACATAATTTTTTGATGTAGTATAAAGGTGATTAATAATGGTATTAAAATACTGCAAAGAGTAAGATTTAGATTTAAATAATTTATATCCAATTCGGATTACGACTTAATTACATATTTGTTCTTTTTCAGAAAAAATTTCTTTTAGCTTAAAACATTTTGCTTCTTAACCCTATGAGCCCTATCCCGCCTCAAACCGCCCATTCGACAGAATCTGGACTCACGCGCTTTCGGGCACCTAGGTGAATTTTATAGGAAAAAAATGCAATTCCTTTTGTTGACAATTGATCGGTCAACCATAGGTGTCGACCTCCTGGAATTTCTGTAAAGAACGTGACGATTCCATTCTGATGTTGTAAATGAAACTTCACTCCAGGTTTTCAGGCAATGGAATTCTCTAGCGGGGTTCAGAGAGTTAAACCATCATTTTTCAAATGAAAAACTATAAAGCTTTAATTACGCTAAATTATTTGCGTTGTTAACCACTAAAATGTATTAAAGCAAATGCAATTTGCATTTCAACTGCTTCTGACTCAAAATTAATTTTCATACTAAAAGTTAGTTCTCATTGAAAATCTTGAGAGAAATTAAGACAACAATTAGAAAAAAACAGCTCAAAAGGCCGTACACACATGCAGTTTGTGTCAGAAAAGTCATTAGCGACACAAATGCCTCAGAAGCGATTAAATGCTTGAAGTATATTGATAGAAGTTGCGTAGAACACACACTACCGGTTTTGTTCTGATTTCTCTCCGATTTGTGGGGAACGTGCGAAGCAAATGTGTCAGACAAGTCATTAAACCACGAAGACGCGCGTTACACTAACTTGAGGACTCGCATCGGGCCTTGCAGTGTTTTTCAACAAAACGCGCAGAAAATAATTACATTTACTTTAATAGGAAACATTTGTTACACTAGTGCGCAGAACATGGAATATTAATAAAATAATTTTCAGATAAATCTCTTCTAGGGAGCGCATTAAATTGAAGAAGATTGATGAATAATTGTACTTCCAAGGTAAATATGAATATATTGTCTTTTCCGTCCATAATTGCCTGAATACTCCTAGATATAAGTATTAATGCACCATCTGTCTCATCGTCAAGTTTTTCCAAGAGTTTTGAACTGATTATACAACTTTTGCTTCGCTACAGTTTTCGGGTAGTTTAATGACGATGCTGTGTGTAAAAGTTCTCATATCTTTACTAGGTTGCTTTTTACAACATTTGATAATTCCACCTTACCGTTTAGTACACCATTTTTCAACTCCATCCTTCTTCTAAATAATCGGTGGACTCACAAATATCAAATTCAATGTCTAATTCCTTTTCATAATTCGACTTACGATATCTAACTAATTCAACAGCAACATTTTTTTATTTTATTGTTAATGGATTCTTAAGTTGATTTTCAGCTAAAAGGTTTTCTGATCTTTACATCTGATATTTGTAGTTCGAATAGCAATAAATTGTCGCGATCTATCTGTTCTCTTTAACAATCTTACCCAGAAACACGAGCGCGCGCATCGGGCTTCGGAGGCCCGACTGTCTATTTTCTGAGATTATAAATGGGGAGAAATTCTTGAAACACCAGTGGTCAGCAAGTAAAGACCTTGAATGCAGCTACTGTGATTCTGGAATTTTTTCCTTGAGGGGTTAATTTTCTGTAATAAATTCTTGTAGGCACCGAGCATCGCAGGTCCGATGAGCGTCCTGCCGGGTTAAGACACTCGAACTTAGGCTCTAAGGGATGTACGTTTCACTACCTAACTTCTATAAAAATTGCATCGCCGGCATTTGGCCGCTAATGACTTCTCCGACGCAAATCGGACATGCGCACCGGGCCTAAGATTTTTGTCACGTGGTCTTGTGTCCTAGGACGTCTTATTCGTCACTTCTTCTCTCCTGTACTATCAACGTAATAGAGTGACCTAGCCTTGAATTCTCACAATTATCTATTTTTAGAAAAAAATAATTTAATTATTTTAAACAAATAGAGAAACAAAATATCTTTAAAAGAAATTTCATACCTATCTACTATTTTGGAAAAAAATAGCTGATCGTTATATGATGAGACTTACTTTTGCAAGAACCGAAATTGTCGACTGGTTAGCAATTGATTTTATATGTATTAAGGAGTTTTTTTATTTTTATACAAGAATTTTATGCCTGTTAGAGTGCCATTCCACTGCAGAAATTATCTTTTATACATAGTGATAATTAAGGATATTAATATTGACATTTTAAATTTAAAATTATGTCTCTTAGAAACAATGCAGCAATCTTAAAAATTAAAAAAATTAAACTGAAATAAGTTACGGTCAACTTCCATAGATATATTATTTCATTTCATAACATTATTGAAAGGATTCTTATAAATACAAAAGCAGATTTTCAAACCAGTATTTCCCTTAACTTTATTATTACAAAACCCTTTTCACTGTTGGCAGTATTGCAAAATGCTGGATAAAATACTAATATTCTGTCTCAAGATTTATTTCTATATTTCCCAGTAATACGTAGAAAACTCTTTTTTTTACTTTTATACCTCGTATTGCAACAAATGTGTTGCAAGATAGGATTTCTGATTCGAATTGGAATCTCTTGAGAGACACGAAAACTTGCGTTCTTTTTACGATTCAAGAATTGTCATTTATTCTCCTGGGAAACTCTTCCTTTTCTCTAATAAAGGCAGTTTCCGGTCCGAATGGTAAAGTGAGATTGTAAAAAATATATTTCTAAACTTCAATACAACATGAAATACATTTTGGTCATTTCTATCGTATTTCTGTTTTATTTAACTTCTATTTTATTAGACGCCTCCCTATGTATTGAAATTAAATTCAGGCCTTCGTTTGTCACCTTGCAATCAAACGAAATCGACATATTGTTTATACTAAGCATGGTGTTTTCAAATGAACAGAATAAACTAGCGAGAATAAAATACACAACATACTTTAAAAAATTAATAAATATTTTGAAATGTCACCTGCAAGTCAAAAATACAAAGAACATACAATATAACTTAATAAAAATCTTGAAAATTCTTTACAACATTCAATATTTAGAGATGCGCCCCATTTCTTAGATAAAAGACGGACATCTAAGGAAAGATCAGGCAAGATTCCGAATCCTGCCGGATGACGAATACCACATCTGAATCGACAATCACTCTCTAAATTTCCACACTCCACCAGCGTTCAGTGAGTATTTAGCCTGAATAAATCAACTTATGTTCATTTGAGTTGGACTTGGAAGTCGCAGTTATCGGATTCCGAAACCGAGACTTTACAGATAGGTCACAAATACAGGTTTGGCAGGTTTTCATAACGGAAGAAATTTCGATTTGGAAGAGGTCTCAGTAATCATCAGTAAGAAAATCGTTAAAGTGAGTTCATATTTAGCCATGCAGTTTACTCTGCGATTAATCTGATCACGTATTCTAAACTGAAGTATGAGCCACTTTTGCATCAAAATCTACTGACAATTCACCTATCTCCTCTAGAGGCGTTCCCT
Source organism: Araneus ventricosus (assembly GCA_013235015.1). Classification (NCBI taxonomy): domain Eukaryota; kingdom Metazoa; phylum Arthropoda; class Arachnida; order Araneae; family Araneidae; genus Araneus; species Araneus ventricosus. Next base: position 6,306 of record BGPR01050909.1, read on the forward strand.
GGTGCATTAACTTGCATATCGAACAATTTATAGGAAACAGATTGTGTTTACGCACCTGTACATTATGTCTATGCATCTGTAAGCTATTAAGACGACCAGGGACCTTCAAAACATTTTTGAAATTTTCAACTAATCAATTTGAAATTTTCAGGCATTAATAAGGGCACTATGTAAGATAACACACAAAATTTCACTGCAATATATTTATTTATTTCTGAGTTATGGGTATAAATGTCGTTTTTAATAACAATTCATGGCCCTTCAAATGTTCCAGGCGCTTCAAATTTTGTTCAGATTTCATGATATTCTACATAAGTATAGAAACATATATGGAGAAGAAATTTTGGTATTCATATTAAAGTTATTTTGTTGTAAAACCTTAAATATTTTCTTCTATATCAAATATTGGGCATATTTCTTTCAGAAATCCATAGTTTCGAGTTATTATGTGACTTAATTTTGGAGTTGCTTACTGAATGATAAAAATTAATCCCAATTTTTGTTTAAAAAGAGTTAGAGTAACTAATAAAAAAATTAGAGTGATTTTGGAGCGTCTGTAACATTTTATTAAAAATTGTATTTATATCCATAACTCAGAAATAAATGAATATATTGCTGTGAAAGTTTGTGAGTTGTCTTAAATAGTGCCATTATTAGTGCCTGAAAAATTTCAAATTCATTAGTTAAAAATTTTTAAATATGATTTTGAAGGTTCCTGGTCGCCTTAAAAGAATTGCAAATTAGTCAGGAAAAAATATATTTATTAGAATAATTAGATTACATTATAATTTAATACGCTTTCAAGTCAACTCTCATTTTTTATCCTAATTAACCACTTACAAATAAAAATGTGTTTTACTTTTCTATTCCTGGTGAATAAAACATGAATTTTTAAAAATCTTTTCTGCTTTAACAATTTAATTTTATTTTTAACCAATTGAGAACATTGAATTGAAAATTCATTTAAAAATAAAATATCGTTTATATTGTTTTGAAAAAATGAATTATAATTGAAAGTAGGTTTGATTTTTTGATATAGAAATTATGTTTGAGAAATAAAATGGGTAGAGTACAGATATTCTTAAAAATTGGCTTTTTTTACATTTTAATTTGTGCGTAGCATAAATATTCCTAAAAATTTTTTAAAAATTATCCAAAATTTCTAAACACTCGTACACATAGTGAAAAATGTCCACGTTATTAATAACATATATAATATAATTACATAAATAAGAAACGCATTTGGTACAATTCAATAAAGTTTCATGTTCCCAATTGGGATTATTATTCTATGGAAGAAGGAATTTCTCTATTGTGAGATTCCATTAAAAGGAAAATGGGAAGGACAATTCTTTTACAATTCAGGAGAAAAATCCCTTTCGGTTTTTAAAGAGTGAATGCTTTAATTGTGACAAAAATTTTCATTTTTATCTCTAATCTGGGTGTGGGCGGATAATTTTAAATGTGTCGTATAAATATTCGCACATCGCCGGAATGATAATTCTGTAGTGATTATTCATTCTAATTAATATTTTCATCTCCCAATACAACTAATTAAAAGATATTTTCATGTACAGAAGAAAAGATACACATAGAACAACGAAATTGGATTCATAAATATAATTCTGGGTTAGGTAGTGTTTATCAATTGTATAAAATGCGAAAAACTACCATCACAATTTCGCAAAAAGAAATGGTGGTTTATTTTATTTGCAAATGTATAGTTAAATATGGTTGTGGTTTCTGGATGGCTATTGCATACAGCAACTCACGGGAAACATAACCAACTTGCTCATCTGAAGTTTCGCCTAGAATTCGCAATTATTCTTTTACGAACATTTTCTTACACATTTTTTGCTAAACAACATTTGTTCTCAGAAATTTTCGCTAATTTCTACAATAAAAATCATTTTTGATATTTGAGACATTGTTTAAGATTGGCCAATTTCATGAAAGCCCATAAAAACTGTTTATAATTGAAAGCATTTCATAATAGTCGGAAATTTGGAAAACTTTGAAATTATTTTACGAGATTTTTATTATAAAAAAATATCTAAAAAATATAAAACTTATTTCTTATTAAATGCATTTTGTGAGATTAAAAAATGACACCCTTCCAAAATAGAAAAAGTAATTGCAATTTATTTTTGTGTAATAAAAATTCGTTATCTTCAATTAAAATTATTTTAACTTTCGAATTTACATTTCCTTTTTCTTCTGGAAAACATTTAACATTCATTATTTTTTTGTCAATATACTTTTAACCGATTGTCACACTGATGTTTCAGCTACTCGTAGCGTTAAGCGTGAGAACGTCCTCAGAGGGTAATAAATGAAAATATTTTCAAGACAGAACAGTCACATAACAAAACTTGAATGTATGTTATTCTGGAGAATATCTTAAACCAGTAAATGAAATGAGTATAATTTAATGTAAAGTAATAAAATAATATTTATAATGTTATTATTATTTAACTATATATATATATATATATATACAATCAAAAAAAGAATCACAAAAATTTAAATATCAAAAATTAATACTTGAACAGAAGAAAAACTTATTCAAATAAAGGAAACACGAGGAAACAGTCATACTATGGTAAACATAAATTCTAAATCTAATTTTTTAATACTTTGGGGTTCCGGGAAAAGCAAACTTTTTTCAGCATTCGGTCAAAGTCTGTATAGAAAACAGCGAATATAATTATTTCCACGCCCATATAGGATTTCCCTGCTGATTGCGCATCCTGGACGTTGGCGTGTTTTTATTAGTTTGTTCTCTTATTTTAAAATAGTGTTGTGTGTTTTCTTTTATATATATATAACATGTTTTGACTAATTGAAATATTTAACTATATATATATATAGTTAACTATTTCAAATATTCAAAACATGCGTTATTTTTTTAATATATACATATATTAAACTAAAAATTAAAATTAAAATCAAATTAAATTATCAATAATTATTGAAATGAAATACAAAAGATAGTTTGCATATAGACTATTACTACCATGAAAAGTCAACCCAGAATTGGAATTCCAACAATCATATGCCAAGCAGTCTTGGGAACCGATATTTGTCGCATTAATCTAGATTTGTGGCGCCAACTCTCTGCGAACACCAATTGTTCGAAAACGAAGGGAATAAATCCTCAAAATCTTTCAATATATATATATATATATATATATATATATTATAAAGCAAACTACTTGAACTTGAAAAAATCATTATTCATTATCAGGTTGGTTATTTTACTTATGTACCAGAAGTAAGATATAAAACAAAAGAATTAAGACAGTCATTAGTATTTTCTCTTATGCAGAAACGCTTTCTTCCGAAAAAGGAAGACAAAAGGAACGAGTAAATAAGTTATTTATCACCTGTGATATTAAAAGTTCTGAATTTTTATATGACTGGTTGAGAATACGTTCTGAATGATAAAAGAAAATAAACCTGGCTTTTAGAAATGAATGTTATGAAATGTTATAATTTTCTTTACGGTGTGAAACTGTAACATCATTGGACAGAAAAAATGCAGTAGGTTAAGAAGAGAGTCGAAAGAAGGCGAATTTAGCTTCACATACAATATAGCTGGATTTCGGCAACTTCTAGAAGCTGAAACAGATATATGAGCTTATCTTTGCTGAAAAATAGGTCTCTTTTCTGCTTTTTCTATAATATACCTGCAGTTCAGGGGAAAATACTTTTCCCAGAACTACGGACTAGCAACGTCTGGAAATATTCTAGTTATATGCAAATAGGATATCCTAGGATGTATAGGCTGTCATAGCTTATCTTTTATATGCTTGGACATTTCAACCATAGCGTATCTGCGGCAGTAAGGTGAATCATCGAACATATTTCTGAAATATAAAATTCGGAAATTTTTTGTCTTGTCTTATTTTATGAAAGAAAAACATGCAAGAACATGAAATAAGCTTGCTATGCCTGAAAACTTAACTTGACCAAGTGCCAAGACCTAACGCAGAGATACGAGATTGCGTAACATGAAATATAAAGTACCTTTTTCTTCTATTTATGTCGAGAAACGGTACAAATCTTTCGCTAAAGAAAAATTCTCCTTATGAATACGGAATAGTTTTTGACTCAGAAAACATTCAAGATACATCCTAGAAGAATATCCTAGATATATCAGCTATCACAGATTTGTTTTCATTCTTAAACGTTTTAAAAGTTTCACAGTCAGTATGAAAATATGAACAATATAATGCATATCGAAAATCTATTAATTTCAACTGTTTTGTCGTTTCTAAAATATTTTCCTTCTTGTCATTAAATGTTATTTTTCTAGAAATTATGAAACCCGAACACAACAAACAGGAGCATGAATGGAGCTTTATTTATTTATGATACAGCTTGGCTTTGGCAATTTCGAGGACTTGGAGCAAAGGTTAACTACCCTGAAATTTAAAGAACCTGTTTGTATTATTTTTATGAAGAATTCGTACATTTTTTTTCTCTTGAGAAAAATTCTTCTTATGAATGCAAAGTATCTTTGGGATGTCAGGAAATATTCAAGACAGCAATAGCATATCCTTAGATTCGTAGTAGAATATCCTTAGATTCATAGTAGAATATCCTTAGATTCGTAGTAGAATATCCTTAGATTCGTAG
>BGPR01050910.1:326-10945 GCA_013235015.1 Araneus ventricosus
TTCCCCCCCCCCCTCGGTCGCTACGCTACTCATGCAACATGAAGACTTCTAAAAATCTCGAAGTCGAGTTTTATGAAGATTTTAACTCTTTCTCCTTTGTAGTTCATTTATAAGAAAATAACGAGCGTGAAGATCAACTGTCAACTTCAAACTTAAATAACTGTTTGCGCCAGTTTCAGTCAGACGATAATTACATAAGAGTCTGTGAGCAAACACCTCTCTTCCAGTCACGGTGTTGTAATGAAACATACTGAATTTTCTTCCCATGACCTTCGCGTGTTTTCAGGAGGTTTGGGGACGACAGAAAGGGCTGATTGATTGACTGATCAAAGAGGTTCTAATGTCGACTGGAAGAAATATTTCGAAATGTATGAGGAGAATATATTTCTGGTCCCATCTTGTTGCATACTATGACTCGTTTATTATGTCTTTTGGGAGTACATAATTCTACTGAAAATAATCAAACGGTGGCGTGTGTCTTATCAAAGATAGTTACATTCTAATAAAAAATATCAGAATTTTATTAATTTCTATACATCAATGGAGGTTTAGATTTTTAAAAAAGAGGTTCGAGTGCAAAATCTGTAGGTTTTTGCAAGCTGTTAATGAAAGATTCCTTAAAAGTTATCAGTCGTGCGAAAAAAATTACTTCTTATTTCATTGCGTGACTTCTCATTTTTATAACAATGGAAATTTTGCAATCGATTTTCAATCACTTTTTGATGGTCTGGTACTTTGAAAATACTCTTACATAAAACGATTCGCATGTTGTGATATAAATCTCAATCAAGTATACTTTTGTCATTCAGCTTGTAGTCTGCAGCAGTTTTTAAAAATGATCCGTCATCTCAAATAATTAGCATGTTAGGTGTTCTGCTTACATTTATACTATCTACGTTGATTAATTCTACACACTTTTTTACATTTAATACATTTGTTTCATGTTTTTTTAAGAATGCGGTTTTTTCACTCTCTAATGTACTACAGGTTAAAATTTTTTACACTTTTGTGCTCTCTATGACAATGCACTATTTTAATATTTTCAGAACTTTAATTAAATTTTGATTAGATACGCTTGGCGCCATCTAGTAGGGAATTTGAAAAAATTTCAAGATTGAGTAACGTTTATAATAATGAATTATAAATTAAAGATTAAAAAGTCGAAAAAATAAAAGTTCTACATTTTGTATAATAAAAAAGTATTTTTTTTTAATTTCTGCATACTTTTATTATAAGTTATATTCAGTTAAAACTAAACTTAATAGAATTAAACAATTTTAAGATGAAACTTTGTATATAATAGTCGGAGAATTTTTTTATAAATGCTTCTTTCTTAGCTTTAATCCTTTTGTCACTGAATAATTTTCGCTTCAAGTTTTTTGTACTGCTGGTGGTATACATGCACCATGTGGGGCAAAAGAGTCAAAGTTACCAAGCCAGACCTAACTAGTCAGAGTTCGGTGTAGATGACGATTCTAGAACATATTAAATATGTTTCATGGAAGAACTTAAATTAGTAAACCCTTGCCGAGCGCGAACTTCCAGAACGGGATTTTTAACATAACGCATTATCACAATTGTTTCCATTTAATTTATCAAATGCTAGAATTTCATTACATGCTGCAGAGTTCCTGTTGCGTTAGTTTCTTTTAATTTAAAAAAACTCATTGGTATCTAAGAGAAAGAATGAAGATGATAAAGCGGCAAAAAAGATGCAAAATTGATATTGTCTCAGAAAATCGAAATATTAAATACAAGTTGAAAAATGGTGCACGTGTTTCATCGCTTGCGAGAGAACATCAAACATAAGAATAATACGAGAGATTGAAGATAAGATTCGGTCTAGTGTCAAAGTCACAGGCGGTATTTCGTCAAAGGTCGGTAAAAGGCACAGAAAATGTCCGATTTTGCACTGAAAATCGGTCCAAATGAAGAAAGAGGGCACTTAATAAGAAGCATTGAAAAACTCAGCGCTTACCGCGAAACTTTCGAGTTGCGTTAATCAATGCCCAAAAGCCAAAATCGCCAGGATTTAAAAAATATATCATGCACTTACTTATTAAGCAGCAATAAAAATCCTTTCAATTAAAATGTATTTCATTTTTTTCCTTTTAATTGCAATAATATTTAGGAATTTTAAATTATACTTTAATTTGAACTATACCCAACACATTTTTTCCATAGAATGTTAACTTTGCTGAACGTAATTTTGCCCTGCGTGCAATATATTAATGACGTAACCTCTGCGTTCGGCAAGGGTTTACTGTACAACGAAAACAGTTTTTTTGCATGCTTTTGGAAAGTATGTGTGAAGCTGATTATTTCGTAACACAATGCTAATTTCAGAGAGAAACAGTCATGTGAAACGGCGTTAGCGATCTTGCTTAGATATTTGACTGCCGGCGGTTCATTCATGAAGCTGATATGCTTATTTCATTTAAATCACCAAATCAACTCGTATCTTCAATGTCATCAAGAGAAATTGTATTCGCTGTCAAAAGCGCGTTCTTTATTGCACTCTTCTTTTCGTTCGGCCGTCTCGTCCTGATTTCTTTTTAACACTCATCTTATCATTGGTTATCAAATGCACACACACGCGCAAAATGCATTATATCTTTTCATTTCCTTTAGGTAAAATTTAAATTGACAACCCAAAATAATAAATATATGATCTTCGATAAATATTAGCATTTCCATACGTTTATGTATGTCATTTATGTTACCTGAAATTTTCGATGAATACTAGCATTTCAAACATTTTAAAATATTAAAAGAAAAGTTACGCAACGAAATTGGATAGAAAAAAGTAACACTAAAATCGCATATAAGCTATTTTTCGAAAGGCCAATGATTGTCATATTATAAAAATAAGGCAAATAAATCGGAGTTTAACCCATTCGTATTCTTCCCTAAGGTGTTTAACACTTTGGAAGCGGGAAACGTAAAAATAAGTTTCTCGAATTCCCAGACCTCAAAATTTTAATTCAAGAATTTGATTTGCTTACTAGTTTATATAAGTTGGACATGTTAATAGATATCTGTAGAATACGTCCACTTATTCTTTTATGATATAAACATTGACTAGAACAAGCACAGGTACGGTTTGTCTTATTATTTGAGCTTGCATCTAATTCATATCCCGCACACAATGTGTTAAGTCAACTCCAGACATCATTAGCATTTAAAGTATTTTTTAACTTAAATGCGAATCACATGAAAATACAAAAATGTACTGTTCAGCAACGGATTCCGAGACTACCACTTTTGGACCATTTTACACCGGAAAGGGATGTCAGGCAATGAGTCATATGAGCGCATTACCGGAGTTCTTTGTTAGATCACGCTCAGTAAAATGTAAACATCACCCTTCCATTCTCCGCTTTCCCCCTATTTTGAAGAAAATAACTCCGCTCGGCGCATGCGCAAAAGCGCGGATGGTTTCCGAATCCGTTTCTAAACAATAATAGAACACACGATTTAGTTTGGGCATTATATTCATTTTATTATTTATGCTTTTAATGCACAACGATTAACCCTTTGCGGTCGGCAGATTTCGCTGATGGGAGTACCAGCAGGTCGGAGCAAATTTAGCGATTCGCAGTTACTTTTCCGTACGGGATTGAAAGTCAATATATGGATATTAAAACACACAGAATTTGTTGAAACTGATTTATTGTGTTCAATAGTAAATATAATACATAAAAACATAAAATTTTAATTTCTATAATTTCCCAAAGTGTGATATTTTGCAAAAAAAAGCCCTGGTAGCCTCTCCGAAGAGATAGATAAACATTGATATCTGTGAGTTGATCTCGATGTCGCATTTGAATGCGGCATCGAGGATAGTTTTCTTTCATTATCAATAGCCTCGGTCGCCGTGCTGCGCGCGCCAGGCAATTATGAAATGACATCATACCGCCAGGCTGGTGGCACCAACTTCTACGACGACTTGTGAATATCGCCACTGTGGTGGCATCGACTTCTACGACTTGCGAATGCCGCCACTGTGGCGGCATCAAATTCTACGACGACTCGCGAATGCTGCCACTATGGCGGCACCGACTTCTATGACGACTTGCGAATGCCACCAATGTGGTGGCATCGACTTCTACGACGACTTGCGAATGCCACCAATGTGGTGACATCGATCGCAAAGGGTTAATATAGGTTTGTCATAAATAAACGAGCATCAATACTCTTATAATAGATACGAAGTGGGTTAAGATTTTTCCTCGAGTGGCTTATGTTTTTTCACCCCTCCCGTCTCTCTAGCTTTCGATATTTCATTACTGAGATTAAGTTAATCACAAGTCTGTGATACTCCAAAAACCACATTTAATTTACATGCTAGAAAATCCCTTCTTCATACAGTACACCGCCATTGCATAAATAATAAAGAACAAAGTTTTCAAGTGGCCAACACACTCTTCTGAACTTAATCGTATCGAAAGTATAAAAAGTCAAGTGGTAGATGCACAAATACAAAACTCCAAGAGGTTCATACCTGTCATTTGACAGCTATCATTTTTGTTTAACCCTTTCAAGTTCACTACATGTTTCGTTTTGATATTTACTAAATTTATTTCAAAAATGAGTATTAGTCATTTAGCTGATCATAAATATGTAAAGGAAAAATATTTAGCATTTTTTTATTTTCAAGAAATTAGTGGTTTCACAGTGAAACCAATGAACTGTAACAGGCTATTTTTTAATAAATTATCATAGAAATGCAATTTAAATTATGTATTTAATTTATGAGTATACGTGAGTATTCAGGATATTCAACCTTCATAAAATTCAATATTATTTTCGACGATTCAATTTTAATAAATAGCAATTTGTGCAAGAACCCTTATAATTTTGTTTCTCTTAGAGATCAGACGCAATTTATCTCTTGCAATGCCGATATCTTTGTGAATACTAACGGTATTGAACTGGAATTTTTATATAAGTTGGCCTATATATCTAGCTCTTAAGTTATGAAAAAAAAGTTACGCTACATTTCGCCCATGCGCAGTAAAAAAATGTTCAATGTGTGGTTTCACTGCGAAACCAATGAACGCGAATAGCCAAATGCTATTAACCCTGGAATGGTAACTTTACTTCGCAGTTTGAATGGGAAAAGAAGTCAATTTGATTCGACGCTACCATTCCAGGGTTAAACAGTAATGGAATTTATTTTTGCTACGGTGGATAGTCTAACTGAAGAAATAAACATTAATGCAGTGCACACAACACCACACCGGCTCCCGTCAACTAACGTGAATTTGGTTGCAAAGCATACATCAAAGCCCATGGGAAATCGCGTCCTCATTTATGTTTTATATTTTTAGATAACATGCATATCTAAACGAATGTTATTTTAGATGGTGGTTATGCACTTTAAAAAGGTACGTTATCGTTAATATACTTAAATAAAAGTCTATTGACCACTTTCTTACAAAATTCAAAGTCAGTCAAAACAGAAATTTAATGTTATCTACAGCATTTACTGTTGCTATCTTATTTTTTTAAAGACAGCACGTTTGGGGAAATGAATCGAAATTGGAAAAAGATTGCAAACAGAAAATCAATACAAATTTGAAACATACACGAGCACAAAAAAGCAGTTGTAAATTACATTGCATAACATTTGGCAATGGTTCAAAAACTTTTCTTATTCAAGAATTTGACAATCTAATGAGAAAATGAATGAATTATATAATGACCTTCTCTAGATAAAAGTTTTTCCCAAAAAAGAACAGTGATACTGATCTTTGAGCTTCTGCTCAAGAGCAGAGAAAACATAAGACTTTTTTCACTCACATCAATTCGAAATGATATGCATAAAGAAAATAAAGGCCAGCCTAATAAAAAGCAACTCGTCTCTGGTGCATATAAAAGGAAGTTTTCGCCTACCATCTTCAATAATTGATATGCAAACCTCGTAGCTAATTTAGTTCGTTATGTTAAATAGAACCTAAAATAGCGAAAATAGTTCTCGCTAGTGGCTTATAGCTAACTGCTAAGAAGAATAAAACAAATAAAAGAAAATTCACGAAAAAGCAAAATAACAGTTTTAACACTAGGTTTACCGGAAGGATCATTTTGACCCATTTCGAATAGGGTATTATAATGTATATAAGAAATATCGGTAAACCTAGTGTTAAATCAAAATGAATGAATTTTAAACTTCCACATACTTCTTAAGTTAATCTTAAATGCATTTAAGGTATGAAAATTTTAGGTTTTATTGTATTTGTTATCACAATCCCTTTCTTCAGCAGAGACATCACTTTCCGAAGAAATTACTATACAACCTCTTTAGCAGGTACGTCGATAAAGAGAGCGATCCAAAATGACGTACTATCTAGTCTGCGGTAAATCAAAATGCGATAAATTACTTACTTTGTCCGTAAAATATATGGAACAGATCTACTTTTTAACTCCCTTCAGTCGATTTATTAGTAAAATAAAGAAAATTAAATATTGAAAAAAAAAACAATTTAATAAAACGTCATGTTTAAAATTATTAAATTCATACGGATTAATTAAAATTACTCATTCATCATTCATTTGTATTCAGATCATGTTGCCATCTAAGAACATGCAAGTACAATATGAGTGCAGGTGATGACTGCAGTCGAATTAGGGGATGCCATCCGGAAAGAGCTTATAAAATTTCTTAATCATTTCAATATATTATTACGCTTATATTTCAGACAATATTAACCCCTTCTTGGTCGGCGTCTCATGTCATAAGACGAAGAGAAAAATTGCATCGTTTAAAATGAATTCGTCGATACTTACACGTCTCGTTATATTCCGCGATTATTTTTTGTATTTCTGAATATTGCTAAGGAAATGGCGGAAATAGTTTTACTTTCTTCATGTTTTCGCGGTGAGATTTCCCGCCTTGAATGGAAAACAATCATTTTGTCGGAGATTCGAAAAAAATCCGACCAAGAAGGGGTTAATAGAATTAAGAATACTTTAAAATTTTTAAAGTATCAACTTTTTTTAAATAGCTGAGCAGCACTCACTATCAATACTTGAATAACGATACATAATTATTTACTCCTTCTTAGCTTTTTGTCACAGAACATTTAATAAAACGTAATTCTCATTATTGGATATATTGCGATATTTTAGATAGTTTTATTACACTAGACACATTAAAATTATTTTTATTAAAATACTCCTCCTTAGTTTTTCATCTTTTTGTAGGGAAGTTTCCAAAGAAATGCTCAAATTTTATTTTCGAAAAAAATTCTGTTTCAATGTCGATACGTTTGGTTTTGGATTCTAATTAAATTACTGTAAACTGAATTTATATCATAACGGTTTTTTTTTCTTCTCCTGCCATTTTAAGCGACGCACTATCGAATACCTGCGACATTACATATAAAGACTGAAAAACATTGAAATGAATAGGAATGAATTAGGACCAAGGTAAAACGACGTACTAACTAGTTTAGTTATATTAACGTCCCGTTTTGAAGCAACACGACAACTATTTTGGGACGGACCTCGTACTTTTGAACCACGGTCAGATGACGAGGACGACACCCGAGCTGGCACCCCCTCACCAAACTTCCACACCATACCAGCGGGAGGACGTTTAGCCCCCTACGCATGATTTAACGGGCAACAGGCCAACATACACTGCGGATTTTCTGTGGAATCGGGTTTCGAACCTGGAGGCCTCCGGCCCCGAGGCCGAAACCAAACTACGAGGACACAAGGGCCCTGACGTACTAACCAGCGACTCACTAAAGAGGTTTTACTGTAAATGATATTGCTATAATATGGTTCGTTGTAAAAAAGATTCTGATGTACCGACATTCTTTAAGCCTAATTTTATAATCAACTTTAATTTGCAAATGTCTCCGTACTCGAAAAAGCAGATAAAAGATGTTTCTCTCTTGAATTTTTAATAATATTCGTAGACAGAAAATTTACTGTTGTTTTTTGCTGAAATAATATTTAAAACTGATAAAATTTTAAAGAGCTTTTAGTTATGTATTTTGCATTTAAATGGCAAGAAAAGTTATGCAAGACTTACTATTTGTGTCACAATTTTGTCTCGTATCTTTTTATAAAATTTCAGAAGCGTATCAGCTTTTGAAAAAGAAAGGTGGTAAGCCTTTAGAAATTTTACTGTTTTTTTAAGTTTCTAGCATACATATCGTAAATCTAAATAATCTGATTTTTATTATAAGATATTTATTTTCAATGACCAAATGCAAATTCCCTTCAATTTTGAGTGAATTTACGAAGAGGTTAAGACATTCTTAATAAAAAATTGTTTGAAAATCTTCCCATTTTTTATATAATTCGTAAGCGTTGTTAATGACTTACGAGTTATAAAACATTTTAGATAAACAGTAAGTATACTCTCACAATAGATGAATTCAACATGAAAGGTGCAAGAAAAAAAATGTATTATAGCTATCTATTAATGTAGGACGGTTTGAAAAAAATTAAAACAAGTCAATTTCTTGACTCGAATTATTAAATAATAGGAAAATAGGAATTGGATAATTGGAAATTTTAATCAAACTTATTCATTTTAATAAAAATCGTTCGACAAAAAGCAAATGCTTGCTACAAAACATCTGAAAACCTGTTTTCAATTATAAAGTTCGATTCGTTGGAGTTATTTCTAGTTTCCTCGCAAAGATAGCTATGTCGTTTTAAAGCATTTTCACTCTTAAAACTAAATCACAACACCCATATCAGAAAAAAATTTAAAAAACGGTGAAATGCTTCACTTAATTACACTAAATGTTAAATATTGAAGCAAAATTAATCGCATGTAAAAAATAAAATAAAATGCATGTTATATTTCTATATATTGTGGTAAGCATTCAGATAAGATTTTACATCACTGAAATATAAGAATACGTTTACTTGTAAAAAAGCTTAAAACAAGTTGTTTTAAAATACTACTACTGCAAAATTGGTTAAGAAATGTGAAAAGCATTTATAAAAATTGTATCAAGCGTATTTGCCACACAATTAGAAATTTAAGATATGAAGCGTTAGATTTGTAATGTTACGTAAGCATACAATTGGTTTATTATGTAATATTCTTTCAGAGAAGGCATAGTTATAATACATCTGACGTGCATTCTTAATCAGGTAATTAAGCATAAAAATTTCTTCCTATTTGCAGCGACATGAAGTGTTAATTCCCTTGCTACAATACGTTAACTAAAAACTTAATTATTAATCGAAGCTTAAAGTTCCACATTCATGATCAAATCTGGCATATATCCAACTTTTATATACTTCAACTTACCCCAATATTTTATCCGATAGGAATTCTAAAATTAAAATGCATTTGAAAATCCGAAGGTATTTCCTCGCCCGAACGAGCGATTAATGTTTATCTTAACAAAAAATAATTATTTTCGAATAAACATACCACTTCTATAAACACTAGAAGTAAATTGAAGACGTCCGAAAATACAGTGAATAAGTTTTAAAATGAAGTCGGCATCTTCTTATCAAAAGGGGAACAATTAAACCGTGATAAAAGGTCACAGTTCTTATTTGTTGCCGATTGTTCTTGTCACTCTCGCGAGGAGCGATAACATTTGAAACAAAAGCTTGTGAAGGGGGAATTCATATCTGCGTATTACATTTGGTTTCGTTCACAATGTGTTTATTTTATGTGTGTTTTTTTGTGCGCAGAGATAGCAAAATATAAATGTTGTGCAAAATTGTGGAGTATTTCGATGTTGTTATGAAAGTTTATGTTAAGATTATATTTCGAAAGGAAGTTAAAATATTCCGAAGTGTAATCAGACTTTGATATCACTTTTTGAACGTTATCTAACAGTGACTCAAAAAAGTACTGGGGCACAATAAGCTATCAAACATTTTATGAAAGAATAAATCAATTTTTTTTTATTTCAACCAAATGCTTTTTGTACATGTCATATATGTAGACTAAATAAAATCCAAAAACAAGAAAATTAATTTGCAATATTGTTACAGTAATACTGAAATGAACATTTCTTCTTACATAACTGAAATTAATGATCAAAGAAGTTTTGGGGCACGCAAACAAAATTGTTATATATCACTCAAACATTATTTCTTAATAATGTGTTGGTCCTCCTTTACATTTTATGACTTCATTTAGTCGTTTAGGCATGGATTTCACAAGATTTGCAGAAACATTTCCTTCTATTTAAACCTATTAAGACACGAGTTTTTCTCCAAGTTCATTTTTGCTGGAAATTTTAAATTTACGAATTCTGTTATTCAAATGGTCCCTAATATTCTCAATGGGATTGAGGTCCGGACTCTGTGCAGGAGTTCTAATTACTTGGGGACAGTGATATAAAGCCCAGAGTCCGCAGATATGAGAATTGTGCTTTGGGTCATTATCCTGATAGAGTTTGTAATGTGGCAATATGCCCATTTTTTCAGCACTCTGTTTCAAATTTTGTTTTAAAATGTCTAAATACATATATTTGTCCATCATTCCATCAATAAAATGCAAATTCCCCACACCCACGGCACTCATACAGCCCCAGACCATCTGGCTACCACTACCATGTTTTACAGAAGGAGTCAGATTCTTCATTTCCAGTTCACTATTGGGTTTTCGCCATACCATTTGCTTC
>BGPR01050911.1:0-10944 GCA_013235015.1 Araneus ventricosus
GTAAAATTCGTGAATCATTATCACAAGAAACGTTACGAACATATAGGAACCATTAAACATGGGGCGTGAGTCGCGGTTAATTTTAGGTTAAAGATAATCCTAGTACCATAATACCTTTTAATTCAATTACCAATTTCACAAGCATTTGCACATCAAAATTTGAAAGAGTTTCTTAATCAATTGTTTAGAGGGGTTAAATCTCCACCCCCTTTCTTTATTCCCTTTTTATTCTTGATATTTTTACATCAACAAAACATTAAATAACACTTCGACTAACCAAAATAGAGTTAAGCAAAATTTTGCTCACCGAATAAGATTTCTACCCCCTTCATTTTCTTTGTTATCAAATTAATCTACGCGACTCAGACCCCATACAAAGTGTAAGATAACAAAAGGAATACCGGCATGTAAATATTAACTTCTAAAGACATTGGTTAGTACTTCTTGATTACTTGACGATTAACACGCATTCACGTTCTTCTACATTAATTTCTCTTTTCTCCCAAAATCCTCTCCTAAACCTGAGCTAAAGGTTCAAGTTCCAATCGTTGATTATTGCTACCGATGTCCGGTTGAGTTAACAAATCGATCTTAGAAAAATTTTAAATTGAAAGTACTTATCTCACACGCCAGACGACACCTGGGCTGGAATCCAGGACACAAGGAAAGTAGAAACACCATACGGCACCGGAACAGCACCCATCGAGAAGCCCAAGGAACCTGGAGGTCGCAAACGAGTCCATTTTTTTGAATCTCATTCTGTTTGCCGAAGGCTGAATGTTGAACAAACCTCGCTCATCAGAGACTGCTCGGGATCTAGGGTGTAGCTCGAGAAAGTTCATGGATGTGGACACTTCCACGTGCCAGTGGCACAAAATGGTAAATAATGTTGGTAATCAGGAGATTCCGCCAGTTTGTGGCATAGCACCTGAGTCGACTTCGTTGGACGCTACCGCACTCCACCTGCTAATTTCTTTTTCTACATCGCCGTCCATTTGCCCAAGTAAACGCAGATCACCGGTTCGCCAGCAACATGCAACGAGATAGCAACATCGTTGCAAACTACATCGCTCTATTTCTGGGTTGAATCAATATCAGTCCATTTTACGCAAGATAGCTGATCTCCGCTTCAAAATCTGATAGATGCACTTGGATTGCTGCCTCTAACCATCCATCCTACGCAATGTCCTGCGCCCACGCTGAGCTGTTCCGCAAATTCCTCCCCCTCCGCTCGGGGATTAGGTCGTCAGGCAAGAGCCAAAGCCAAAAAGAACGAATCTCATCCCTGCAGCCCCTTAAATTCTGTGGGGTGAAACTACGTCAACGCGACGACAGCGCTTGACCGCTATTGGTCAAGAGACCAGCACTGACGAAGACGAAGAGCAACGTCACGATTTTCACCCCCTTCCCAGGTTAGCCATCTTGGATCGCCACAGGACCGGATGTGAAAACAACAACTCAGCATCTCTCTCTAAATGCGAAATCGCGACTAAAACTCACCTATGCCATAGCTTTGACGAAAAGAAAAACCCAGTTACAGAATGTTTTAAAATAAAAAGGAAAACCATTTTGAACATATAAAAGTATATAAAAACCAATTTGAAATACACATGCTTTTGCTTAAGTTACATATAAAAATAATTTTTAACTGAAACTCAAAATAACTTCACACTTAAAATGTATAAAGCCCTTTCATTGACACAAGAACAAAAGGTAAAAAGGAGTAAAAACAAGAAAATTCAAAAAACGAACTAAGTATATAATGATACTACACAACAAAAGGCTAATTCATTTGACATATGAATCAAAGAAAAAATAAAAACCAAAAGGCTAATTCATTTGACACTCCATTAAAAGATATAACATATATGAATCAGAGAATAATAAAAGCTAGTCATGTCATTCTCACAAGTTCTTTTTAAAGCCCCCCCCACTTAGAGTCCATATAAAAATTTGAAAGTTCTCTTTACATGCCTCAGAGTGGATTTAGAGCGAGCAAATCAAAAGAAAATAAAAATTGACATACCCATGACTTGTAGTGAATTCATCTTGTAATTAAAAATATATAAAAATGTGATTTACAAAACTTCCCTAAAAATATAGCATCGCTACACTTCCCCTCCTCTCCCCCAACTTAAAGTACCTTTTAACCTATGCGTGCTACCCCTTGTTGGAAAGGTCTCATCATTTGAAGTCTCTTCCACCCTCTTTCATTCTTGTAGCTCTAATCCTTATGAGAATAGAGGGCCAAATGTTCTTTTTCTTATTATTAGTAGAGACGTATATATATAACGCTTTTGCCCGTGTTATCCTGTGAACACGATAACTAGAGTAATTTTGATTAGATTTTAACCGGCGAGGGCAATGTTGTAAGTTCGGTGAAAATACTGAACGAGTTTGTAGATGGCCTAACTAGCTAAAAGGGAGTGGAAATGGTGGGAGACTGAAAATTTCATTTTCCCATAATTCCTTTCCTATTGAAGATAGAATAAAAACTCAAAATAGGCGAATTATTGCCTCTTTATAATAAACAAATTTTGTACTGAAACTTTCTTGATGGCTACAATTTTTTAGAAGTTATGAGCTAAAATGCCACTTTCAATCCCCTCCTCCTTTTATCATTTCCCCATACCTATGTTATAACTAAAGATAGGGGGGAAAATCAATTAGGCGAATTATCACCTTATAAGAATGAACAACTTTTATATTAAAAATTTTTGTCAGCTAAAATTGCTTAGAAGTTATGAGCTGAAAAGCGATATTCAATTCCCCAGCTCCCTCAATTTATCATTTCCCCATTACTCTATTATAATTGAAGATAGAAAGAAACTTTCAATTAGGGGAATTATCACATAATCATAACAAACAACTTTTATATTGAAATTTTTTTTTACAGCAAGAATTACTTGGAAGTTATGTGCTCCCATCAACCGCATTCACTTCCACTTTTTGTACGGTAAACAAGCTGATATACCTGGTTTGGGTCCGGATTAAAATGCTTTAATGTCTAATATTTTTAATGTAAAAACTACTATTGTATAAAAATTATAATGCACAAATTCCTTTTCTGATCTGAAACGTTTTTAATTGAAGTGAGAATATCAATTGAAACAAACGATTTTTAAAAACGGCTGTTTTCTCCATAAAATATTATTTGTTATAGAGGTTACTTCAAATTTCGTTAACAATTACTAAAGTAAAAGAAAGGTTTTTCAATGAATATTTTATTATATTATTCATTAATTTAAAGAATGAAACTAAATCAATCATTATTAGGTCAAGATATAAATGACTAATAGTCTGCTTATAAAATTTTCTTTTAGCATTAGTCCAGAATTCTGTGAATGTATTCTGGCAACTATATATATTCGTATTATTCTTATTCTTCAACAATAAAGAATATTGTTACGAATTCAGTATAAAATTAATATTGAAAAAATATTAAAATGAGAGAAACAAACTGTATGGAAATGAAATTTTTGTCACTGAAATGCTATCTTTTAAAAATTTAATAAGGTGTAAAAATAGTTTTGTGAAATAATGTTTTCCAAAGATATTGCGGAAAAACGCCTTGCTTAATTTTTAATTAACAGAAATTGTAAGTAACTTTTGGGCTTTGAAAAGTTAAAGTGAACTTTTTTTTGTCTTAAATAAAAAGTGTGCGAAGTCTGGTTGAAATCAGTCCAGTGGTTTAGGAGGAGATGTGGAGCATACATACAGACACAATAACTTTTATTTAAATTAAGATAATTATTAGATCATTACAAGATTAAGATTGCTGGCATATACTATGAGCCATAAAAAAGGTTTTAGTGAAGCTATCGTCACAATTAACTAATTATTTAATTTTATTTAAATGAATAGTTAGTTTGATAATTAGTTAATTTGACAGATGGATTTAATTTCATATTTAACTAAACATGGCTGCATCAAGATTTGCTTAATAAATTTAATATAAAATAGCCAAAAAAGATAGATATACGAGTTCCCTTTATCCTTTTTTATATTGTAAAATATCTGATTAACTTTAAAATTGTTTTGGTGTTTTCTGCCTGAGTATTTGCTTTTAACTGTTGATGGAGATTTAAATTTCCTGTTCAAAATGGCTGCATTGATATCCTATGCTTTAAACACACGTGTTAAATTTGGAACTCACAATGTTTAATAATTATTATTCTCTTATGTGTTAAGAATTTAGTGACTATTATCTCTGTAACCAGGGAGTTCTCTAAATGAGCCCATACTATTAATGTTTAAATTTTTCATGTCATGTGATTTTACCATATGACAAAGTAATGTTTGCACAATTATATGGTAACCTAAATTAAATAAACTAATCTAGAGTCATTCTTCATTCATGGCAAGTGTCAATTTCTTGCTACTGTTTCATATAGGCTTGTTTAATGTTATCTAGGGGATATTTGCTCTGCTAGGATGTTTATTTCTTTATGATTCCTACGTGTTGAATGATTATGTGTTGGGATATTAAAAAAAAAAAAAATGACCAATTTACTGACCAATAAATCTAGCATAACCTTTTGGAATGAAAAATGGAATGATAAAACCTTGATATAGTAAAAACTGAATGTCATGAAAACAGAATCACAGCGTAAATATTGCAATGTGTAGAAACAATATTGCCATTGGCCATGTATTGGTCTGTATTGATCAATATGTAATATATCGTTACTTTTGTAACATTAGCGTAAAGGAATCTACCTTTGCCTTCAAGCTTGCCGTAAAGGGATTTTTTTTTTTTTTTTTTAATTTTTTCTATTGCAGTTTGTGAATACCTATTAGCTCGCTAGACATAGCAAACATGAAACAGTGGAATGCATTTGGTTTAGCCACAGAAGTGAAATGTAACTGTCCTGTAAATAGGACACCGGGCATTAATGGTCTAACTAATCCCCATTTTATGCTTTTCAGGTTCTATATTGCAAAACGCGGTTGTGTGTGTAGTTGTCTGTACAAAATTGAGCAAACTTCAATTTGTCATATAACATTACTCTGATTGCAATAAATTAATTTTGGGAAGATGCATCAATAGGGGTTTTTTTCCTTTAGTATTTTGAAAAGACAGATCTTAAGGTATAGATTTTGAAGATGAATATCTATTGCATAACTGTTTTTGGTATTTTTATACTTAGGCTAAGATTAAAATCCTAACAGGTATGAGATACTTCAGTAAGGGTTAGCAGATGAATTCAGATCGTCATTTTGATTTGAAACATTTCCATAAAATTTTCCAGATAAGCCTATTTTAGTTTATTTTTTGCCATTATTTATTACTTATTCTCTTTTCTCCTCTTATATGAATATTTAGATTTGTGGGGAAAAACTTTAAATGTAAGATGGGGGTTGGTGTCATATGGAAGCTGGGAAAGTGAGATGCTGTTTAAGTTTTGACTTAGTCTTCTGACCAGAATTCAAAATTGTGAGATCTATCCCCAGTTAGCTGCTCTAAAAATCAATGTCTTGATTTGCCCTCAATAATAATAAAAATAAAAACATGAATGGGATTGCAGAATTATTTGCAGTTAAAAGTCCTGTTCGAGACTGTTGACTGATTAGAGTGATTGCTTTGGTTTAATCTTCCTTGGTTGGTACATGTTGTCAAGTTTTAGCCTAAATCATACAGCAAGAATACAGATTCCAGAATTGTATTAAATTTCATAATTCACCAACAGACTACAGGTTAAGATCTTGTTAGTATTTTACTGGTGCTTCTCGAAGTGATTGTAATGATACTGTGAAGCATTCTTTTAAGGTTAAGAAATTTTTTTTGCAGTATATGAAGTATATTTTCGTCCAAATAAAGAAAGCAAAGAAGTTACATGTGTAATTTTGGTGCAGACCATATGTTTCTATGATATTCTTTTTGTTAAAGTTGGTGGACTTCGACTGTAGGAAAATATCGCAACAAATGCTCAATTTGTGTTTCTTACTGGTGTGATTAAAGTAACTTTTCATGCAAGAAATGTTAAAGCCTAAACTCACTTGGAACTTTGCCATTTCGTTCAAATTACTGCTACTTAACCATAATATTTTGTTTCACAATGAAGCAAGCATTAACTTTCAAAATACTTTTAATAAGGTGAATTTAGATTATATTTAAAATATTTATTGAAAATTTAATACCATTAACATAATTCAGACATTTTTTAAAGAAATGATCGACCATTTCAGCTTTAAAAAAAAAAAGCAACCACATCTGTTTAATCCAATATCGTAATCATCTCTTGCACTTGTGTAGATCATGTTCACCAGCAGCAAGCAAACTCTTGTGTTTTGGCTGCTTGCCACTTACAGAAATAATGTCATTGTTAAAAAAATTTGCCATGGGGATTTTGATTAGTCTTCATATTTTAGATCTCCGCCGAGTCTGAAACTCAGATGATTGTGTTCTGGACATTTTATTGTCTCAAAACTAGAATTCTCAGATTTTTTTTCAGATATTCACCATTTATCTCGAATTTTGTTTTTGAACAAATATATCATTTAGATATTATATCAACTAAATTAGTGAAAATCCATTCGTTTTTTTAAAGTATGAATGTGTATCACATAAGCAATCTGAATTATTTGAAATTTTGTCGGATTTTTTTTTATACCATGCTGGCTTTCAGGGCTTTTTTAAAAAATGAAGTCATTATCATCCTCGGTCTGGGGGTGGGGTGAAAAAACATTTTTGTAATTATGTCTGTCTGTATGTATGTTGTTCCATGTCCATCCAACCAGTTTAGTTGCTGTAATGGCATCAGGCACTGGGACATCGAGCAGCGTTCTGTCTATGTATGTGAACAAGATGACTGAAGAACAAACACATCAAGCTACGTTGATCAAATGCAGCTTGTGGTCTTTGCATCAAGGTAGACTGTCTGTGTGAACATAACTAAAAGAATGCAATGAGTGAGATTTAAAATTTGGCGTGTGGTATTTATATCAAAATTGAACATCTGTGTGGAGGTTTGAAGTAAATATGTGAATGGGTAGACTATTTGTTTCTGAAGTATACTCAGGGTGCGTAGCGTCCTTAAAAACTGCTTATTTTTAATGGTCCTTATATAAGGGCAATAAAAGTGCTTATTTTTTTTATCCAGATGCTTATATTTCTTTCTAAGGATAAAAAAAATAAAATTTAACCCTGGCTCTGTCTGCCAGATTATTTGAATGTATTTCTTTGTGGTGTCTGATCTTTCATCTCTCAACTGAAGGTGCTGACTCATTGGCATTCCGCCAATGGATCCGGAGGGCAGTGCAAAAGGTTTTTCTCTCACTTTAGGGAATTACTGTTAGTATGGGGAAAAAATATATCCCGTTCATTGACATGGCTCTTCTTTCATCTCCTTTTGCTTGTCGAGGTAGGGAAAAAAATCGGTTCTTTTCAGGGATAAATTTATATACAGTAAAGTCTCCCTACAGCGAATTTCTCCCTATAACGAAGTGGTTGTCTCCCTATAACGAATTTTTTCAGACCTTCTCGATTTTTGCAGAAAGTTGCTAATTTCTGTGCAAACGAATTGCTCACACGTGCCTGTTTCCGGAACCACTCACATTGTTCATTCCAGCGATAACACATAACAATAGAATGCTATGTGAAGGGTAATGCAGTTGTGGGGACCTGACTTTCTACAGAGGGAGCAACATTTCTACGGGTCAAGATTCCAAGAATCGGGGTGGAATGGGGATGGAAACAGCAAATGGATGTGACAATACGCATTTTATGTTTATCCGTACTAGTACATATTATTACTCTGTAAATTGGTGAATTGTCTTCACTTTTGAGAATGCAATTTATACAATAAAAATTAGTATAATTTTAACAAATTTATAATAAAAATTACTTCATTTTTAATTGAAAATCATAATTAAATATTTTTGAACGCATCGCACATACTAAAAGGTTTGTAACATTTACTTAAATAACTGCAAATAACTTTAATAACTCTAATCTCCGTATAACGAAATTTTCGCTATAGCGAATTTTTCAACTGGAACCAAGCGATTTCGTTACAGGGAGATTCCACTCTATTCCCATAAAACACAGGAGTTTGCTTTAAACGGCGTCATGCTTTTCTACATGTTGTTACTTATTTTTGGAGCATTTGGTCATTATATTTCAACATTATTTTAGCAAATTATTTAAGTATTTTTACTGCAAGTAAGTTTTGTGCAAAAGTTTTAGAACTTTTTTTTTACAATATGCCGGGAAAATGTGTATTTAAGCCTCCGAGCGGCGCAAACGTCTTTTTACGTTTTTCATGTTCAGTTCAAACGCAGATAGCTCATATTTATATGTATATTTTCTCAAAAAATCATGGATAAAGTATTCTTAAGATTACAGAGATATAAGTAAATGCAAAAAAGAGTTGTTCATTCGCTTTAAAAGCTAAGTTTTCTAACGTGACAGCTAAAAGTTAAAAATAATTGGGCTCTCAGAGGGTTAATTCACTGTGGACTTTCAAAGTGAATACACTGAATGGTTGAAGGCTGACAAAAATAAAAGTAAAGCAAGATGTTCATGGTGCTGCAAAGAATTTGACATTTTTAGTATGGGAGAATCAGCTGTAGTACATATGAAACAGGGTGTGTAGCTTCATGAAAAGTGCTTAAATTTGAAAAACATTTTTAAGCACCTTAAAAATCCTATAATTTTCTCCAGAAGTGCAAAGAAAACATTCTCCTTTTTTTTTTTTTCCCCCCCCCCTCAGATGTTGAATACAATAAATCGAAAGCATAGTCATAAAGCTTTGTTTATCGGATGTATCAAGAACGAAAACCGAAGAAAGGGAAGAATTCGGAGAATTATTCCAGGGCGATATAGATCCAGGGGTGTCAGCACATGTTAAGATAATGCTTATACTCCAACCAACGAAGGCCCAAAATGAGGGTGAAAAAAATATTAAATTATAAAGTTTTGAAAATTGCTACACGTTTGTGACGGGGTCCTGATGAACATACTAAAAGTCTCTGGTCTTGAGGGGGTCTGTGCTGCCATCTTGGATTTCATCACCCTCCCCCCCTTTCTTTTTAAATCTCAAAAACTATTCAGTTTTCAAATTACAATTGATTTAACAAATTAAAGACCGTGCATTTCCCTACAAAAACATGCTTTTATTTTTCTAGTTTTAATAGTTTTCGAGATATTAAAAAAAAATTTAAAAAAGGGGGGAATAAAATCAAAGATGACAGCAAACTTTGAGACCCATTATCTCGGAAACTATTAAAGCTAGAATAATAATAAACACATGTATTTGAAGGGAATTTTATGCTCTGTAATTTGTTAAATGAATTTTAATTTGAAAACTGAATACTTTTTGAGATATTCAAAGCAAAACGAATAAAATCCAAGATGGCTGCTAACTTTGAGACCCATTATCCCAGAAACTTTTAAAGCTAAAAGAAAAATAAAAGCATGTATTTTTTAAGAAATTTTATGCTTTTTAATTGTTTAATAATGTAATTTGAGAACTGAATCATTTTTGTGATATTCAAGAAGAAACTAAAAAAGAGGGATGAAATCCAAGATGGTTGCACTAGCTCCCTCCTCGGGACCGTGGACTTTTAGTATGTTCATCAGGAGCCCTCACTAACATGTGTACCAATTTTCAAAATTATAAGATTTAATGTTTTTTTCAAACCCTTCGTGGAATGGACTATTAATGACTTCATTATCCGCTCTTTCTTCAATAGTGGGCATCGTCGTATATTGAAATACTGGAATGGTTATCCCAAAGGTGCAAATTAACGGGTAGTTTAACTTTAAGAAATGTTTAAAAAAAAGAGGTCACACACACAGATTTTTATTGTTAATCTTATAAAAGTTGAATTAATTTTTGGTAATGACAGTTTGCATTATCATTTTTTGTCAATCCAAAAAGACATCCTTTATTTTACAATAGCAGCCGTTGTGCTAATACAGAAATAAATATTAAAAGTGAAAAATTACGTATTTAAAATTAAAAACAATATATATATATTAAATTTTTCAATAAAAACTATGCAGTATTATGTAATAGAAAACATATGCTTAGAAAATACGTGGGTCTACGTATGCATGCACAAAGGTGCTCAATTTTTTAGGCTAAAGTGTTTAATTTTTTCAGCAATTTCTCACTACGCATCCTGATACTAGAAAGTTGAGAGGAGATTTTGTTCTTTGTAATATTATATGAGTAGGATGTGAAATAGATGTAAAAAGTCCTTGAAGTATAGGCATTTTTAAAAATGTTGCCTCTTGGTATTATTTTCCTAAATTTCGAAGAATGTTTCTGTGTGTCATAAAACTTGTGTTAAATTATTTAAATTTACTTTTTTTTATTTAAGAAAATTATACGGTAATTATTAAATAAGCATTTAACAAATATGGATAAAGTGGCATTCAGTATCTGCCCGTTCAGATACTGAAAAAAAATGTTAAATACTACACACATTTAATTAATATAGCATTATTCACTGTGTAGTTTTCAAATTTTATGTGTAATAAACTCTCCACATGAAAAATTAGATGATTTTGTGTGATGGACAAGTTGATAAAAAAAAAATTGAAAAGCATTCAGTTAGAAATAATAAGATATCCAATAGATGAAAACAGAAATGTGAGGGAAAATTAGGAATAAAGGGTTACAAAACCAGGGTACAGCATTTAGAAATGATCCAAAGCTATACTATTAAAATTTTTCTCGAAATTTGGAATAATATGCAACATTGATGACTGTGGCAAAGAATCGAGTACTGTATTTGTCATTTTATTAACAGATAATGTTCAGTTATTTGAATTTTTGTTGTAGAAATGGGTTTTTTTACCCCATATACTTGTCGGTCCATACAGTTATTTATCACTTTATTTTGTAACCACATAGTGAAGCACTCTGTTTATTGCATATGTTCTCTTTGATTGTAGTTTGAATATTAGTGTACATGCTGTGTTGTGTTACATTT
>BGPR01050912.1:0-10943 GCA_013235015.1 Araneus ventricosus
CCGTATTTCTGAATCCACTCTGTAGAGAAGGCGATTACTTACCTGAATAATGAAAACTGCAACACCAGAAAAAGTCTAATCAGGCTGTTTCACAGGAAATCACGTACGATAATCTACATATTAGTTGAGAATCCGCACAAGCATATACTTCAAGACGTTTGTCATCACCTAACCTGACCAACTTGGATTAATTAGACGCAGAAATAATATGACCAATGATGAATATGTTGGTTTAATGGGAATTCATTTCTGGAATCCACTTGTATATGATTACTTTCTACCCAATAATAGAAAAACTATAGTAGAAAAGTCTAATCATGCGCGGTTTCTGAGGAAATCTTGCCGCACACAATCTATTACGAATCTGGCTACAAGTTAGCATTTCAAGACGTTTGTCATCACCACAACTCAAGACCAATGGTTGGATGACCAGGACGCAGAAATTGCATTCAATGCATATCATAGCTGGTTTAGTTAGAATCTCCTGTAGTATTTGGAATCCAATTCTCTGTATATGATTACTTTCTACCTGAGAATAATAAAAACTGTAGTAGAAAGTCTAATCAAAGGTTTCTGAAATTCCTGCTTACACACAATTCATTAGCTGAATCCGGCCAAGCTAAGGCATTTCAAGACGTTTGTCATCACCAACCTGACCAACTTGTTGGATGAACAGGACGCAGAAATTGTGACCAATGACATCATAGTTGGTTTAGCGAATTCGTATTTCTGGAATCCACTTCTGTAGAGTTATGATTACTTTCTACCTGAATAATGAAAGCTATAGCAGAAAAGTCTAACCAGCTGCTTCTGAGAAATCTGCCGTACGATAATCTATTAACTGAATCCGGCCAAGCTAAGGCATTTCAAAACGTTTGTCGTCACCAGCCTGACCAACTTGTTGGATGAACAGGACGCAGGAATTGTGACCAATGACATCATAGATGGTTTAGCGAATTCATACATTTTGGAATCCACCTCTGTAGAGTCCTGATCACGTTCTACCTGAATATTGTTGTATTTTGGAACACGTTAACCTTTTCTGTGGATATACCATATGATGGTGGTGATCGACATTCAATTTAAGGTTAAGTTTTACTGTTATTAAGCTATATCTGTATCTCAGTAGACATGGGTTCCAGGCCAAATAAGATGGCGTTTTCTTAATGTGCGAGGTCACTCTCCATAAGTTGAAAACGAAGCCCTGTGTATCATATTCAGGTAGCGTGGGAAACAATGAGCACACTCATCTATTGAATCTAGGATAAATATTTAATTATAACTTACACAAGTATATGTACCAAGAAAATTGTTGTCCTGTGTAATTATTCCATTCATGCACCTTATTAAGTATTTTTGATATTTGTAAAATTATTTTTGTATTAAAATGCTACACTTATAATTTACGTTCATTGTTTGTTTTTATCAGGTTAGGATCAAAATAACTCACATATTTTCTACAATAGAAAATACTGCGTCTACCGGAAAACTTTAGATACTAGTTTGTTTCAAAAAGTAAGGTAACAAGAGCTCTTACAAGTGCATAAATTTCCCGTTCGAATTGAATGTCCTGTCTAGAGAGCTTAGAAGATCGGAGCATTCGAATGTAGCCGGTACATGGGTCTAGTTTTGAGGTGGCACTCTGAAATCTCAGTTGGAAGATGGGGGCATTGACGAAAACATGGTCTGCGATTGAAAAAAGAAATGTGATAAGGTTTTTGTGTCTCAAGAAAATATCCCCAGCGTTCATCGGTAACTTGTGGAAGTAGATAGAACGAGTGTAATGCCACGAAAACAGTTAAAATTTTAGTGTTCGGAAGTCGATAATGGCAGACGAAACGAGTCAAGTTCTAGGCTGTCGAGCACGTCCAGCACAGAGTCATTGGAACACCATCCCTACAGCCTGGTAACATCAAGTGATCTTCAACTCTCCGGACCACTGAAGAAGCATCGATCGGCATTTCGGAACCAATGCCTAACTTCAGCTAGTTGTCATGACGTGGCTCCACAACCTTGACCCTGATTTCCTCTATGCTGCTTTCAATACTTCGGTGTATCGATGGAACCAATGCGTCGACAACTATGATGACTACGTGGAGAAATTACCAATGCCTTACTACATTGTGTTCCCTTTGAATTCCTGAATAAAGGTTTTTCTTTCCGAGGGATTGCTACCTAACTTTTTGAACTGCTCTCGTGTCACGAATTTTCTCTAAAGTATTGGCTAACGGAATGCTCTCTCTTTGTCTTTTGAACTCCTTCACCAAAGGTAACAGGTGGTAGAGGTGTTCAATTTCTGTGTAACAAAAGTAACTGACCACGTGTTGTCTTATATCTCTACCGCTGCGTGGTTCAGTGCCTCATATATTAGTACAAAATTATTCCAAAAATTCGAAACAATCCTACATCATGACATCGCGATGAAATTCACTTTACAACAGGATATGGGCCTGTCTAAACCGGTTCCGTTTACGATCAGAGGGCAAATGTGGACTGGTACACTGCGCCAGAGGGCAAATGTGGACTGGTACACTGCGCCAGAGGGCAAATGTAGACTGGTACACTGCGCCACAGAATGCCCACTCACCAGTTCTTATCACCTCAAGAAACCAACACCGGAACACGAAGATCTCTGGTGGCGACAGCAACACTCTCTCGAGCAAAAAGTAGGAATTTGATGAATTTTATCAAAAAGAATGAAGACATAATATTTCCAGCCTCCTAATTTAAAATTTCATTGCGAATTCTTTGTGACCTTAAACTGGATGCTATATTTAATACTCTTTTGATATTGCCACATTGAAAATGCACAGAATGTTAGTGAATTTTACCACAGTGACTTTCAATAACACTGGCTTTCAAACTGGAAAGACATTTCACTTTTCGTTTTAGATAATTTTTTATAATTCTTTTAGCATCTTCCTGTTCTTTTATTTTGGTTTTCTGTTTTGGTTTAATCATCTTAGGCACGTTTATGTTCCAAATTAAGTTCGGCTAATATTATCTGTTACCTAAATTATGTTATTCTAATTTTTTTCCCTTTGGCTTTCAATGAAGTTGACGCATACTCAGCTAACAAACAGGGAGTCGTTCTGGCTCCCAGTTCGGGAGCGTGCTGTGGTTATTAATTAGACTGCAGTTTATTCTTTACTAGCAGCCCGTGGAATCAGGACTGCAACAAAATGGGGGAAAATGCCCACAATGACATGAAAAAGTTTTGAAAACGAAATCAAAACAAAAGATACACATTATTGATTTTCCCGCTTATTTTTCTTTGCGATAATGACATTTATGAAATCATTTTCCTCTCGACAATGACACGAATGTAATGACGCCACCTGCCGGAAGAAATCGGATTGTAGAAATGCATGCTGGGAATAAAAGCATGTGGCGTCACCTGCCGAGAGGAAGGTCCCGCACCAGCCGATGAAATTACAACAATGCATTCTGGGATCGTCCGGAGAAACTCTCGCTGTTAAATCTCGCTAGCAAAAAAACTGTTTGAACTGTTCAGGGAAAAATTAATTTTAAAAAAATGGAAAAAAAGTATTTTAACTGTTCTTGTTTTAAATCCGACAGAAACGTTCCAGTTATAAGCTGAAAAAAAATGATAATTATAGAGATGTTGGAACGTCAGAAGTGAGAATTTGACGAAATCCTTATTAAAAATTACCATAAAAGTGACCATTTTTCAAAAATTTCTCAAAATTCGGTAAATTACGTTAGACGTACGAAACAAACTTCATTAGAACGAAAATCGTTTGTTCTTTCCGATGGTGTAACTATTTTTTTCGTACAATTATTAGAAGCCATGCTATTGAGAAATGAGTGCGAAAAATCACTCCAAACAACACAAATATTAAATAAACAAATTTTCTAGATTAAATTTTAAAATTCCGGCTTCGAGGTGCATTCGGTCACCATTAAGACTACCTGTGTGCCAAATTTCATGGCTGTAAGTCCATTAGACATCGCAGACACGCACACAAACATTGCCTTTTATGAGTATAGATTGGTAGGAACTTCTTAGGAGCTGACTTAAAACATTGAGCCCTTTGCTCAGCAGCCATACAGGCATCTTCACTTCATGAGTTCCACAACTAATCTGACTAAAAGTGAACAACCCTTGGCATCATACATTTGGCCAAAACGCCAAGAGCAGTTGGCGCGCCAACAATAAATACAAAATGCCTCATATATCCCTGGATAAGGTACTAATCACATTTTTCTACACTAATCATTACCGGGAAAAGGATATCGTCGCTAGGCACCAAGAGCACCACTTTAGAGCAAACAGAAAACAATCTATGAAGTGTGGAAAAAAATCTATAAATTCTCTGGTAAAAATGAAAATTCTTTTGAACTATAAGTAGTTAATCTTTAACTATGACTTCTTTATTGAATTTTTCACCTTAGCGGCCATCTTGTTTTTTGACCTTGGCATCCGTTGGCGATATGAAGAGAATCGCCTAGTGGATTTCAACCAGATAGAATTTTTGATATACAACCCTTTGCACGTTCAGTGAAGATATGTCCTTAATAAATACGGTCTACAAATGTCCTTGAAAAATAAACACATATCCTCACAAAACACATATGATATCTGGAAAAGCAGAGATCCTAAGCTACTTCTTTAGAAGCACGTCTCTAACATACACGCGTTTTGCCATGATAGCGGCCATATCTTTCTTAGGTTTTGGTTGGTGTATATATGGGCACCCTTTCAATGCCAATTGATGAGGCTGCTGTAAACAATTTAAATGTTCCCCCCGGGAACTTTAAATACAGTTTCTCCGTTCACATCTCCCGTCCCCAATACATACAAGTGAACCACTACTCGTGGACGCAAAGCAACAAGGTCCAGCCTCATCGTGTGGATGCACTTACATAAGGATTCATGCTGGACTCAAGTCTCTTGAGAAAGTGCTCTCAAGAAGACGTCCTTGAAAGTGTTCCTGTGTAAGAGACCGGCCAGGGTAGGGGTGGGAAGACCAAGGGCCTTCAAAAAAAAAAGAAAGTAGACGATTCACTCTACCGGACTCCATCAGACTACTATGATCCTCCCTTGCGGACAGCGATGACAATATCAACCTGATATCAACGATGGGGACAACCAGATTCTGGAGGGAAGGCAACTAGACCTTTTCTTACGGAAAGTTCTCTCTGAAGACAATTGCGTGGGGAAGTGTGGGGTTAAATGTGTTTATGTGCCAAATGTAAGGCCACTTAGATTGTGCCGGGCTGAAACAGCCAGTTATGTTTATGATTTCTGTAAATAATTTTTTCTGTAATAAACTCTCTACTATTTTGTATTATTTTATCCTATTTTAAAATATTTTACAATTTTAAGTGACTCCATTTGGAGATATCTAGTATTAGAATTTCATTTTTTCTGATGTGCTTTTTAAAAGCATTTTGTAAATCTTTGTTTTCGAATTGAAATAATTAGCATTAATCATTGTTTTGCCTCCTCCCATTTAGCAAACTTGTAATAGTTGTTAATAAAAAGGTCAAAATCCAGAATTTTTCAAATGAGTAATCTCTTAAGTCAAAAAACAAAAAAGAGGGTGACATATTTATACCTTTTCCTCTATTTATTTTAAATTAATACAATAAACATATATTTCAATTAATACAATAAACAATAATATTTCAATTAATCTAACAAACAAATAATATTTCAATTAATATGATAAACTAGAATATTTCAATTAATCTAACAAACAACAATATTTCAAATGAATCTTAACAAACAATAATATTTCAATTAATCTTAATAAACAATAATATTTAAATTAATATACAAAGAACAATATTTAAATAAATATAATAAACATTAATATGATAAAATAAATAATATTTCAATTAATCTACAAAGAATAATATTTCAATTAATCTAATAAACAATAATATTTCAAATTAATCTAATAAACAATAATATTTCTCAAATTAATCTAATAAATAGTAATATTTTAAAATCAACTTTAATAAATACTACTATAATAAAAAACAATAATATTTTAGATTATCTTATCAATTTTTTGGTTCAAAATAAAAATGAAGACAGCGAGTAAATTTTCAGGCGTCCCTTGTGGATACAAGCCACCAGCCCATTGGATAAGATGGCCCCGTGGACAGAGAGCATATAATTTATTTTATCATGGATGATCTGAGGCCGCTGATGTGGTGCAAAAATACCAATACTGGCCCCGGCCGTGTGGTTACGCACAAACCCTAAATTTGATAGAACTGATAATGGACAATATGATTGGCCTGGTTTCCGCTGAGAGCCGATGACGTCGTTCTTTGCTCTCAAAATGGAAAATTATAACAAAAACAAGCCAGGATTGAATGTGACTTTGAATTATTTTAGGGTTTCCTGCTACTTGACTTCATGTGAATTTAGTCTCTAATGATACACACCTACGTAGCAATTTTATTTAGTCTTAGCGATTTTTTTTTTTTCGTTTTATTTTACACAATCTTTAATAATAATAATTCAATAATTCTTACTATTATTTGGCACACTAGAGTTAGATTATTGATCTCTTGAGCTCATCAAAATGAAATTATTTCACCTCTGAATTATCAAACCCAAATAACATTATATTTGTCTAATCTGTTAGTTAATACCTTCCAAACAAAGTGCTGTTAATATTAGACTTTTCATTAGTGGCACTCTTACAGTGTGGTTGTTTTTATTTTATGATATTTTAAAAAAATTAATTTTATTTAAAATATTAAAACCTTACTTGAAGAATAAGTGTTTTATGCTTAACTGTGGAAAACGGGGAAAAGTAGGACGACTCTTTGTTTTGTTATGATTGCTGTACATGCGCGAGGAGTTTGAAACGACGTGTCAATACCCCTCAGCCAAATGATATTACTGATTTCTGCCCCAGTTCTATCAGGGTAGGGTTTGTAAATATGCGGCCCGGCCTACCCAAGAAGGGGTGTGTAAGGCTGAGAGATTACTAGCGGAGGATCGCCATTTACAGGTTGGTGCAATGGGAAAATTAATCGCCGGGATTGCCTGAACAGGGCAGCAATTTTTTTAAATACAAGAGCTGGGAGATAAACATGGTCTGACCCACCTCGGTGGGAGAGTTTAGCTTATACTCAACCGCCATGTAGCGCGAATGATACTACAAAATAAAGAATGACAAATGGAAGGCTCTTTTCTTTTCATATAAAAAAATATAAAAACAGCCCCAACGCAATGAATTTAAGGAACTGCTCGGCAAGGAATAGAAAAAAAAAATATATAAAAAAAAATATATAAGTACTAAAAAAAGAAAACAACAAATAACACAGAAAAGCAGTATAAACCTCAGATATATAAGTAAGTCAAAGATTGAAACCCACAGTATAAAACAAAAACACACGAACAACACTACGCATCAAACGACACAAAAAAACACAAATAAAAACTGTACAAAACATTAGTATCCAAAAATACATAAACTTTAAAAAAATTACTTCTTGCGACAGAAAGGGAAAGAAATTCCTACTGGGTCATCGGCAATCCACGTCCCAAGTGTACTGAACATTCTTGGTCTACCCAATTACAGAATGTTTTGAGTAAAAAAGCTGCGCAAGTTACGCTGGGTGTGGTGCGGTGCCTGGGAGAGGAGGTGC
Organism: Araneus ventricosus; assembly: GCA_013235015.1. Classification (NCBI taxonomy): domain Eukaryota; kingdom Metazoa; phylum Arthropoda; class Arachnida; order Araneae; family Araneidae; genus Araneus; species Araneus ventricosus. The sequence goes on from BGPR01050912.1 coordinate 7,639, forward strand.
CGCAGCTCAGTGTCGTCCTCGCCATCCGACCGCGGTTTGAAATGACGAGGTCCGTCCCTAGCCAGCCCTCGTGTTGTTTCAAAACGGGACGTTAATCTAACCTAACTAAACTAAGCATGAGTTTCCAAACCCTTGATTACTCCAGCATTGAGATCGTTTCGAGGATATTTCAAGAATTTGACACGTGATAGTTTTAACAGCAATGTCAACTTGCCTTGTCAATGGTTATAGAGGTATAAATCTGACTCAAATTCTTAAAAGACATGTTATTCTTCACGAACTAAAAAAGCTCTCTTCATCACTCATTCATGTGATGCTGACCAAACTGTAATCATGGATTCAACGATTTGATAGGAATTTTGCTCTGACATGAAAAAAATATCCTTAAAGAAAATATATATTTTAAAACGTTTGCTTAAATACCATATATAAAAAGCGAAAGCTTCTCTGAAAAACTTCCAATATATATATATATATCATCTTTACTTTCCATCGATTTCCTCTAATCTTCATCGAACTCCCAACCTTAGAAGTAACTTGATATTTCGTAAAAGCTGATCTCGGACCATACATGACGTAAGTCTATTCCTTGCCATGTCTCCCTTGCAGCATCTCTCAGTTTTAGGTTTCAAAATTTTCTATTATTTGGTATTTCAAATTGTGGTTTATCATAATGTCTGGGTAGTGGACAAAGTGTTCTTAGCTTTATGCCACCAATACTCCATGGGGAAACATTATGGATTTTCTCTATTAATTTGTCTGGGCGGGTGGGGATTTTACTTTTAGCCCTGATGAGCATCTATACGCTTTTACCAGTTTACTACAGTCTCTCATTTTATTTCTACATTTTTGTTTATGATATGCCATATATATATATATATATATATATTCCTCGTTGAAAATGTGGAACACTAAGAATGAAAAATTTATCAAAACTTTCATTCCTTCGGTATTTTATACTAAAAGCTACTGAATCTTGCCTTTCTGTATAAATGACAAAAAAATTACTTTGGTCTGTAATTATTAGATTCTAATGGATATCAATTTTGCTGCTTATCGATTTTGCACACACAAAAAAATTCTAAAAGTAAAGACAGAAGCTGCCAAAACTCTTCCCTTTCTCCTCAATAACCTCCTACCACTACCCGTGTTTAGTATAATCCTTTTGAATGGATTCTTAAGCGCTCCTATCTCTTAGTTCCTGTGGGTTACAATTTGTTTAATGGTTTAGGAATCAAAATATTTTTTAAGGATTCTTCATCATTACCTGTTCTTGACTTCTTTCTTTCACTTAATGGATTGAGCGTGTATTAAGAATAAAAGTGAAGAAGAAAATGAACATGATAAAGGCTTTTTTAAAATTCAATATAATTAAGCTTTAATTCGCAGATTTTAATGCGACTTTGTAATTGATGGGAACTTGTGCTAAAAATAATATGATTTTTTATTATTTTAGAAATTGAAATATCAGGAAATTATCGTTTGGTTTTTTTTGCTTCCTTTTAAGTCCACGAGTACTTATTTTGACGGTTGTTTGAAAGGACATTTAGAAATCATATGCTTTAAAGAAAAGCACTATTATCATTTTTATTTTCTCCTTTTAAATATCACTTTAATTACCTGATCTCGCAGATTTGTTCTATTGAAAAAAGATCAGTTTTAATCATTAGATATATTACTGCCTTGGTATGACTCATTATATTGATCCTTTACAGATGCCAGAAGTTGTCAGAAATATCCTTAATTAATTTCTGGAAAATTTTTTCTTTATTCTGGAATTAATTTGTTTGAAAGCTGAGGAATAATTTATCAAATCTAGATACTTGAGGAAAATGGCTGTTTCCTTTTTGTTCTGTTTCTGTACACTTAGACAGGTGTCTCAAAAAAATGGATGCACAAATGAAGATAAATAAACTGAATGATAAAAAAAAGTAAAATTATATGTTTATTTATATAAAATTTTAAAAGATGAAGTGTTTCTTCACGAATCAACAAATTTTATTCTAATATCCTTTATTTTAAAAGATGAAGTGTTCTTCACGAATCAACAAATTTCATTCTAATACTTTATTTTAAAAGATGAAGTGTTCTTCACGAATCAACAAATTTCCATTCTAATATCCTTTATTTTAAAAGATGAAGTGTTCTTCTACGAATCAAATAAATTTTATTCTAATATCCTTTATTTTAAAAAAAGATGAAGGGTGTTCTTCACGAATCAACAAATTTTATTCTAATATCCTTATTTTAAAAGATGGCGGTTCACGAATCAACAAATTCTTATTCTTCCCCATTATCCTTTATTTTGCAAGATGAAGTGTTCTTCACGAATCAACAAATTTTATTCTACTATCCTTATTTTAAAGATGAAGTGTTCTTCATTGAATCAACAAATTTCATTCTAATATCCTTTATTTTAAAAAAGATCGAGATGTGTTCTTCACAGATCAACAAATTATTCTAATATCCTTATTTTAAGAAAGTGGCGTTCTTCACGAATCCAACAAATTTTATTCTAACTATCCTTTGTTTTAAAAGATGAAGTGTTCTTCACGAATCAACAAATTCTCATCTAATATCCTTTATTTTTTAAAAGATGAAAAGTTTTACGACGTTAACAAATTTTATTCTAATATCCTTTATTTTAAAAGAATGAAGTGTTCTTATAAGATCAACAAATTTATTCTAATATCCTTTTTTTAAAAGATGAAGTGTTCTTCACGAGATCAACATGGTACTATTCTAATATCCTTGTTTTAGAGTGGTGTTCTTCACGAATCCAACAAATTTTATTCTAATATCCTTTATTTTGAAAAAGATGAAGTGTTCTTTCACAATCCAAAAACAAACTTAACAAATTTTATTCTAATATCTTTATCCAATTACAAAGAAAATTAGTAAACAAAAGAAATTATTGTTTTATAATGATGAAAGTATATAAATAATATAGATAAAAAAAGTTTATAGTTAAAAAGGAAATAAATATTAAGCATTTAGGATAAATAAACAAATGAAGGAACATTTTCATTAAAACATGAAAAGAAATAAAATACGTTGTCTGATATAATTTAAAAACAAATGTATAGCTCTCAAGTAATTTTGGTAGCGTGTTTGCTGGTTTTGGATATTTGATCCACTTAAAATATCTACAAAAATATGTACATCTCTACTGGAGTTTTATAACTATTTCTTCTTCGAACCCTTATCATATTTAGAAATTATTCTCTATGTAATCCAGGCTATCCACGACCATAAATTCTAAAAAAGAAATTGCTGGAGACTACTAGATTAAGAAGACATACAAG
>BGPR01050913.1:0-10943 GCA_013235015.1 Araneus ventricosus
AAAATGGAAAACCAGACTAGACGTATTTCGGCAGTGAACTTAGTATATGATACAAAATTTTGATTTTTATCAATAAACAAAATTTGTTTTGGAATGCTTTTTGTTGCTATTTATGACTGTTTTGTTACGAAAGGCAGGTGTTTATAAAATGGAAGAACCAGCAAGACCAGATGGATTTGAGATAACGCTCTAATATTTTTGAAAATCGTAATTTTTCTCCAAAACCAAACTGTGTTTTGAAATAAGCGTCTGTTATTGTTTACAATCGCTTTGTGATGAAACACAGGTGTTCATAAAATGGGCTTAGAAATGCCATTGAATTCGTTTCTTTTAGCTACATATAAATCACAGAAATTTCTATCAGTTCGTACCTACTAGATAGAGCCCCCGATTTTGTCGCCAATCTGAGCAATTCAGCAGAGTAGTTCCACTAAAAACCCTTCGATTAGTTAAAGCAACTGCCAATATTTTTGTTGTTTAGTTGTATACCTACTACATAAATTTTAAGAAAACTCAAAATTAAAAATATTTATCAAATAATTATTTAATGAATAAAATTTCTTTTCAATAAGATAAATTCAAGTAATGAAAAAAATATTCTAATGAGATTTTAAGGATAATTTCGATTTACAGTCGGACCTCTATTTAACGAACCTCTATTTTGCGAATTTCTCTATTTTGCGAACTTTTTCTTGGAACCAAGAACATTTTGCGAATTTCTTCGTAAAATAACCTCCAAATAGCGAAGTACATTCTCTATTTAACGAACTTTTTCTTGTGATCCAATATTTTTTTCTCCCTATTTCTCAAAATATTTCTAAACATATCAAACTTATTCTTTTTTTAACACATTTTATGGTGATCAATGACCTTGAAGCTGGAAAATGTCAAAGCGAAAGTGATTGAGCATCAAAGAAAAAAATTTAATTCTTCATGAGGTGAATAAAGGCGTGAAAAAAAAGGATATTGCTTTAAAATTTGGTATTGCTCCAAACAGCTTATCAACCATAATAAAAAAAATCGTGATAAGATACAAAATTATGATTCATCGAATTCTTGTTCAAAGCATTTAAAAGCATGTGTCTATGAAGATGTGGATGAGGCAGTTTTGAAGTGGACAGGGTGAAAAATAAAAAGAATACAGCAATGAATTGCGATGAAGACGAAGATGATGAAGATGGAAATGATCGTTATGCAGAAATCAACAAATCTTCGTATGATGAAATGCTAAAATTCATTAATTTTATTATAAAATTATTTTTTTAATTGAAAATACAGTGCATTTCCGGACAATGGTTTGTTTTTTTCTTGCTTTCCTTGCAGATTTCTTTTTGATGGGTAAAATATATAAAAGAAATAGATATTAATTTACAAAATAAAGGTGTGATTAATTACTTTTTTAGTAATATTTAGTGTTTATGAGTTTGAAATCTATTTTGTGTAGTTTAAAGTATTTTAAAAGGTGAATCTCTATTTAACGAATTTTCCATATAACGAACTTTTTTTCGGGATTTAGCGACTTCGTTAAATAGAGGTCCGACTGTATTTATTGTTTTAATTCCCACCCTCTCGCAAAAATTAACGATTTTCATTGGCTCTCATTTTAATAAAAATCCTTTATTCGCAATTTTGAAGTCGCTTCATGCTATTTTAGTTTAGAATTCGCCATTTCCAGTTCGTTCTCCATATGCTTAGCAGAAATTCCTTTTATTCTTTAGCGAATGAAGGAAAGGTGAGTGGAACATATTTTGCAATGCACAAACCGATGAATCCAACAAACCAAGCATGGAAATACATGATTTTTTTTTCAAATTACTTAAGATATAAACTCATTGAAACTTCGCTTTTAACCCCGGCATTACTCCAACAAATAAGATCTTTTGTTTTAGTTTAATTTAGCTGTATTACTATTTTCTGTTATATTATAACGAGAGGGCTGTTTTGGGACTGAATTCGTCATTTTGAACCGTAGTCAGATGATGAGGACGACGTCTGGGCCGAAGTTCCTTCCCTAAACTGACAGACCGCACCACAGTAAAATATTAGACTCTCATCGTCAAAGGTAATGAGCGCCAGGTAGCGACGGCGATTATTGCGAAAATAACCGGTTATCGGTTATTCAGGTTTTTTCATCTCCGGTTCAACCTGGCGGTTATAACCGCTCAAAATAACCGGTTTTTGAAATAACCGGTTTTCGGTGTTTTTTTATAGAAAAACAAACGCCATTTGTAGACAATTTTTTTTATTTATATTATTCTCACAGGAAATCAATCCATTGCCAAATAGTTATCTGTTCATAAAGACTCTTTCAGTAATCCGCCAACCATTAAACGCCTCGAGGAAGCGGTTGTCGTTGATTGGCCTAAGACGATGAAATTCAAAGCTTCATAACTTGGTAGATTTTAGCCTAATCGAACCTAAAATCGAGCCCGTCTTCCTATAAGGTTTTTTCACCCTGTAATTGGATTTTAAAAAAATACCGGTTATAACCGATACAAAAAGATAACCGAATAAAAGGGTTATCCGAAACAAAAAAAAAAACGGTTAAAACCGGTAGGTTTTTCCCATCCTTAGCACCAGGCTCACGTACACGGCGGATCTTTGGTGTAACCGTATTTCGAACATGCGTCTCTCCGGTCATGGAATCGAGGCTTGGCCTCCATGACACCACGGATCCTTCTACAAATATTGAAGCTCTATAGAAAAGATCTAAATATGAATGAAGACAAGTTTCAAACGAATATTTGTAATACAAGTCGATTATTGTGCCATGATATACAACTTATTTCAATAATATACCTCGAGAAGACCATAAAAATCTTATCTTCCTATTCAAATATCACATATGCACTAAACAAAAATCTTACTTTGTATTTATTATATTATCCGATATATTAGGTATTGTCATCTTGTATATTTAATTATTGGATGCATCTTCAAAAAATATTTATTATTAAGTTATATTATCCTAATTTGTTTATAAAAATTTAAATTCTATTTAGCCACCTAAAAATTACTTTTCTTAAATATTTAACCTTTGTCTCTAGATATTTTCCTGCTAAATCATCCTGCGCCAAACTTGAAAGAATGACTTTACTCTCATTAACGTTACTTTCGAAATTCGTTAGTTAATTAAATTTACCCTTAGATTACTTCGTAGCCTATATCGAAATATATCTTCACCCATCATATTATATATTATATTTGAAGTATATTTGAAATATCCATCATGCATATGATCCTGTTGCACGTTATATTGATTACTTCGTAGATTTTCGAAAACGTTACTTTGTCTACTTATAACCATAAACACAATTTAATTTTAGACCAATGCTAATTCAACTACGCCTTTGGCGCAACATGGTAAAAATGTCTGCTTCTGAGCCAATAAAACGTAAACCAAAACAAGCTGAAAATGAATATTTCATGCCCTATTTGAATAAACACAGGTTGGAAAACGCGTGTCGGCCCGTACAAATCGATGAGTATGCTAAAACAGATCCATCGCTTCATTTATATCCTCGGTAGCACACTATTGCGAATACCATCTAAAAAGCGAATTCATATTAGCGACACTGGCGAGAAAAATGGGGCATGCGAGAAAGTAGCTCCGTAATCATCGAGAAAGAATCGTCCAAATGAACGCCAAGAGTCAACTTTTATTCACAGCCTTCATTTATTTTTTGCCCTTCCAGCATTCTTTGGGGTGGAATACCTTTTGGCGCAGGATTTATTGCTCTGTCCGTTTGACAGGCGAAAAGAGGGTGAAAAAGTGTTCGAGGATTTGGCATGAGATGAAATTCGGTTTGATGGTTGCGCTCTGGGAGAGAGGCACTGGCGATTCGAGCACTGACAGGAAGAAGGGGGGAAAAACAGATTTTTTGAAAATGATTTGGACAGAATATGTTTTCAGACGAAAATTTAATTCTTTTTATACCAGTGTTTAAGAATTTAATATATATGGCGATAATAATACACTATGATGAAGTGATAAGTTGCATAAAATTTACCTAAATGGTAAAACTATTTCGAATAATCTTAATTTCATCGTTTGGTATTCTATCAGTGAAATGCGTTCCCTAAACCACATTTCACTCATAGAACAACAGCTTATAGGCCTAGCAGATATTAATAACATTTGCTGTTGTAATTCGTTTTATTTGGAAATAAACATAAATTCAGAGTTTTACAAAATAGGTTAGAAGAGGAAAGCGGGCATTTTCTTTATTTTAAAGGGCGAATTTTACGCTCAAAAATTTTGAACAGATTGTTTGAGTTTTAAACTTTTTGACAATCAAGATCTTGCTCATAAGAGTTTTGTTAAGGAAATGTTGATAAGGGTTTTGTAAAATATATTTCAGGGTTATTTTTCTAAAGAACATAACGAAAAATTCATGAAAGAGCTGATGAAAAGTCTCGGCTTTGGAACAGAAGGGATTCAAGTTAGAAACCCGGTTTCATGAAATATCCACCATGTATATGATCCTGTTGCACGTTATATTCTGGCATCGAGTGTCAAACGTTATCTCGTCGGTGTGACACAAAAGTTTGTAAAGGGGGTGACGGCTCAGTTGTCGTTCTCGACATTTGATAATAGAATGACAGGTTCATTCCAATTTTTTCGTGTTGCTTGAAAACGGGAAGTTAATACAGCTAAATCAAACTAAATTAACTTATGAAATTGAAATATCTATAAGTTAGTCTGAATTTTCACGAAACGCCTGGGGTTCTCACCCCATCATTTAAGAAACCATGCTCTATGATGACAGAAATTGATTTTTAATAAACACAGTTTTCTTCAGATAACTAGTAAATAATTACTAATGTTATAATGATAACTAGTAAATAATTACTGATGTTATAACGATAACTAGTAAATAATTACTTCTGCTCTTATTACCATATAAGAATAAAATAATGAATTAAAGCACACATTCTTGATTCTTGATCCACAAAGAGTGTTTTGAGGCCCAGCCAAATCAATATTAACAAAAAATAAGTAACAAAATTTCGTAACTTGAAAGCTGAATATTGAAATTCCAACCATACACACTATTATTAATCAATTTTAGATTAAATTGCAGTGTATCAAACATACATGAGAAAATCTGATAAAGCATTAAACCAAACTTCTTTCTTCCAAATTAGATTTGTGCCCATACTCGTTATTGCGTCTTTCCGGTCTGCGCAAAGTGTGGAGTAGCGAGTGCGTCCCCAGAGCGCATCCTCTCTTGTCTTCGCCTATCTAGGGAGACTTTCGAGACGGATCCTTTGCTTGCCCTCGATATCTTGAGGGTGAGTGAGCTCATGGATGGTGTCTAGCTGCCTCTAAACAGAGAGGGATTAGTAACAACAACATTGCGTTCTCTTAAACAAAGTATACATATTAGCAGGAAAAAAATTAAGATTCTGATAAATTTCCAAATTTTATACCTCCTTGGTTCCAAAATAATAATAATAATCTTCGGAATTATGTCTCTGTATATCTGAACACGATAAATAAAAAATAAACGAACTAGAAGAATTAAATTTGGCCTACGGACCGTACACCAAAATTTCAGATCTGTTGCCAATTTAATTTCTAAATCCTTTTAATTTGAAACATTGTTCAAAAATATGCATAAATAGCATTTTCATGATTTTATGTTTAAATATTTTGAAATATCGGTGGCATGTATCAAGTTGACAAGTAAAAATCGTACTTGAAATACCTTGGATTACTTGTTTGCAATGTTAGAAATGATTACATTATTATTATGAGTAATCTCAGATGAACCATCTTATATCACAAAATCCCTGGATATTAAATGTCGGCGTTTCTTAAATTTACAGAGCATTGGTTTTTCACTGCTATATCCTTTTCAAAAATTTCCCATCTTTCATATTTATGATCATAATTCTGTTTTGAATTTTTACAGGCATTTCGTCTTTATTCTTTAACGTACCGGTTTTTATATTCTTCTTAGATATAAAAACCGGTGTTATCTTTGTGCCAAAAACCAAACCAACCAACTTTAAAACTATTTCTGGCTTTTAGTAGAAAATAACTATAGAATTAATTCAGCGACTTAATATGTTTGATTTATCCACAGGTGCTGTAGCCTCTTCCAAGACTTATTTGGAAAGTATCAGCAAGTTGGCAAGACACGCCCATCAGGCTACCTGGGGAGGATCAACAGACATAGGTAAATGCCTTTTCTAGATTTTTATGTTTTTTTATTATTATTTAAGACCCACACCTGCCCGGCCTACCCGAAAGGGTGTAAGGCCTTTAAAAGACCGGTGGGGAAATATAAAAGCAATACAAGAATATCAATACGACATGACACACACAAAAGCATCACAAACACAGCACAAAACGTTACAAGCATTGCATAAAAGGGACAACAACAAAATAAATAAAGTAACCTATAAAACATTCACAAGAAAAACAAACAATACGCCATTGAATCGATATTACACTTGGAGAGAACCATAAATTAATTGAATTTTGTTTGATTTTTATCACCAGATTTGGAACCAACATTAAAGATACTCAAAACACTCAAAAGAAGGAGCCCCCAGTATGCATCCAAATGGGCAAAGCACAAGCACAAGCTCAGGACAACACACCAGTAAAAAGCAGGAGGCAATAAAAATTTTTGTAAAGTAACAATAAAAACCCCACAAAAGAGCACCAAAAACAGACCCCGTGGTCTCTCACCATTACAGAATACAATAAAATCCATCTAAGTCCACATCAGTCAAACAACAATAAAAATACAAGAATAAAATGATCAAATTTTAAAAATAAGAAGGGTGAAAACAAGGTTACCAATTGGGATTCCCCAAGGGTGAATGCTCAATAAAATTTAGGACACTAAAACATTTTAATAAGTCCAGGATTAACTTAAAAACAATATAATCAGTTAAAATTAACTACATAAATAAAGTTCTAAAAACTTAGGGTATAGCGCAAGATTTTTATGTTATATAGAATTTGATAAACTGCTGTATTCCGCTTGACTGCCTGCCTGACGTGACGCCTATGACTTAAAATGCGCATACCACAGTATCCTACCACCACCACAGCTAAATTTAGAAGTGCGATATTTTAAGACGGATGCAAATTAATAATACAGCTCAAATTTTAATAAGAAGTCTGTACAACAGCAGCAAGATGTTATGAGGAAGAAAAACATAAAGCAATGCTCTTATTGGAGTAGCGAGTGCGTCCCCAGAGCACATCCTCTCTTGTCTTCGCCTATCTAGGGAGACTTTCGAGACCGATCCTTTGCTTGCTCTCGATTTCTTGAGTGTGAGTGGGCTCATGGATGGTGTCTAGCTGCCGCTGGACAGAGAGGGATTAGTAACAACAACAATGCTCTTATTTCCGACCAATACTTGTAACAATGAGTGCTCGAAATACCCATCGTTAGCAGGAACTTCAAGACATCCAGTGAAGCGTTTGGAGTATGCAGAGGGCATTTTCTACTAAATTGGTGATGCTCTTCAGTTTTGTAACGGCGATCTGTGTTGTCTCTCACAGATTTGATGAAATATTTTCTAATATTATCTTCCAAGTATGCTGCGATCAGTCATACGAACGTGATGTAAGCGTAAACGTGTTTATGCATATTTCTTTTAAACATTCCACGTTCCACTGGGGGCAACACGAGTACGTGAGTGAGAAGCCACCGGATAAGTAGGCAGTGTCTCGCTTCCCTGGTGGGTATAGTAATAGTTGGGGTTTGCCTTCTGCCGGTGATAGTGCGTGCCTTCTACGGGAGGGATCGGATCGTGGCCGGTGGTGGCCATTATCACTCCGGCCTTAGCACTCTATCTGTTACAGTGACTGTCACTCAGATAAACCGTAAGGCTTAGCGCTAGGTCGGGGTGATTTCGATATGAATTATAAACCTTCCAGGCATTTCCCTTGGTTACCTCACCACTCTAAATTATTTTGCAGTTTTGATTTGAAGTAAAAGCTTTCGCTTTCAATTTTTCAGACACATTACTTTATTTCCAGATTTTAATGAAATATAATATAATCATCTTTTAATTACATATTTTTATAATATTATTTTTTATTATTTTTCCATTTTTTAAAAATTTATTTTTTATTATTTTTTCCATTTTTTAAAAATTTATTTTTTATAATATAATCATTTTTTTAATAAAATGCTTCGAATATTTGATTCTTTTCCTTTGGAACATTCGACCTTTTTCCGTTTATTTGGTTTGGTTATAATTAGCATAAACTTAATATGTTACCGTCATCTTTGCCCTTAACAGAAATGGTTTTATACAAAGCCTTTATACACGTTTTTATACATCCGATTCTGGAAATTCTATGAAAACCAAGAACGGGTGGCTCGTGCACAGGCATTGAGGACCTAGAGTAACTGGAACTTCTTTCAGTCTGTAAATATAATTATTAGTTTATTTAATTTTAAAAGTAATATTCAAATCCATCACCTTCAAAGCTTTGAGTCTTCAGGGGAAAGACGGGGAAAAAATGTTTGCCTTTAATCGCAGAGGCAGTGGCGGATTTTCTCGATATGAGGCCACAGGCGCAAAATTGCTTTGAAGCACCCTCCGTCTACCCAATGTCGCAAATAAGCACTGCAACGTAAATCAAAAGGATTTTGAGGCCTCCTAGATGCACGAGGCGAGCGTACTCTAACGCCTGTGCGAAGAAGCGTCATTGCGCAGAGGGAGGAAACTTCTTGTAGGGTTGCATTTAAGCCCATTTCTGGTTTCCTTCTGCCACGTATGCTCAGTAAGAAGGGCCTTTTTTCTGATTTTTGCGTGGTTTAAGCCTTTCGGCACAACTTTTGAATGCTTAAAATTTAACTATGAAAAGTGGTTTAATTTAATGTTAACAAAAAATCTAAAAGTGGGTTTTATTTACCCAATAGAGAATGAAGTCTAATCTTTGGGTCGTATATGCCCATGAGGGCCGAAATCTTTAAAGGGAGATGGAATTAGACTTTATAGGGTACTGTAAAAAAATGCAGTTTCGGATATGTTAGAAACGAAATTTAAAACATTTTTCCACAGCGGAAACTTTTTTCTCGAGTCGAAATTCTGAAAAAAGAAAAGAAAGTGACGAATAATTATTGATGAATAAAAATTAATTAAATATAATTCATGATACAAATTTTCTCTTAAATAAATATGAAAATACTTTATCTACATGTATATTGATTTTAACCTTAACACCTTCTGATTTTGGTGCCGTTAACCCGCATTGACGTAAATTTATAAACGAGAGAAGGACTGAAGGAAAATTATTAAGACACTTTGTTAACATGATAATATTTTTATGCTGGCATGGTAACTGCAAATTGCGTCAAGCAAAAACCGTTTAAAACGCTTCAGACGGCAGACCGTTGAAGCCAGAGCTACCAAATTTGGCAAGTACTTACTTCTAAGTAATTTCTAACTAAGAAAGGGTTTTTTTAATATTTAGATTCTTAATTAATTAAAAATTATTTGAAAATTTTTCCACCAATAACTTCGGAACATATTATCACATACACAAATCATTTTTACTGCACTTTAAAATTCGAAAACTTAACTTTTCTCTGATACTAATTTTATTTTCATGCTATTTTTTAATTAATTTCAATAATTTTTGTGAATATTCGTTATGCAACGGTTATTGGAATAAATTTTTACCATTCATTCGCTATTGAAATCCTCAGTAGTCTATTTAATTGTGGAGTCAGCTTTCACAGTACAACTTTTAATTCAAAAAATAAATAAATTTACATTTCAAAAATATTTAATTTACAATACTTGTATTATCATGGATATTTTGGACTAGCTCTGTGAATTTCATTTGATTTTCATAAATTTTTATTTAATAGGAAATCAGTAATTGTTTAATTACAAATCTGTTATTTAAAAGCGTGCCTACATCAAGTCAGAAACCAAATAATAATTTGTTTATTAAAGAATTATCAAATTTTTCAAAATAAATTAAACGAGACAAAATTTAAATAAAGTAGAAATGCATCACTGAAAAGTAGGGTGGAGTGAAAAAAAAGAAAATCGTGGATTTGCAACGTTTATATTACGTGGTAGAGTAGCCTATTATTTTTTATTAAAGAATTACCAAATTTTTCAAAATAAATTAAACGAGACAAAATTTAAGTAAAGTAGAAATGCATCTCTGAGCAGTAGGGTGTTAGTAAAAAAAAAATCATGAATTTGCAACGCTTATATTACGTGGAAGTGTAGCCGATTACAAAGCTTGTTTATAATACGAAATCTCGGCTAAATGAAATGAAATTTTTGGCTTCCCTAAATAAATTTCATATTCAGCTATTTCGCCTAATTTGTCACAAAACTAACAAAAACACATTCACAAAATATCATAGTCCTGATTTCTAACCATGAATGGTTGAAATTAAGCTGTCAACGAAATCATAAATTTTTTCGGATCAAAGGACAGTTTGAAGAATGGTAATTGGAAATTTTTTGATATTTAAGAGAGCAAAATACTTTGCAAAAAAAGACTTCAAGGCAAAGAAAAGTCTGCAGAAAGAAGTCAAAATGTTCTGTTGCAAGACAATGAAGAAGAAACAGCTAATAAACTTTCTCCTTCTGTTATGGGACACATTTTAAATTCTTCAAGCAGTGTAGTTATTACAACTTACAGCACCCACTACAGTGCAAAAGCCACCACTGATGCCAAAGCGTAACGAAAGCTTCCCCCTTTCTCAGACAGGAAACAAAGTTGGCAATCATACCTAGAAGAAGATAGCCTATTCCTTATTCAGAAGGAATAGGGCAACGTTTCCAAATGGAGCGGGGCTTTTAGGGCGGCTGTCAGACAGCACGATTGCATCGATCAAAAGGGAGGGAAAATAGCTCTGACAATCCAAGAACCGCTCCTTCCCGAGTCGGGAGCTGTTTTTCCCAAGGGCGCAAGAAGATGCTGGGAGTGAGGGTGG
>BGPR01050914.1:0-10943 GCA_013235015.1 Araneus ventricosus
ATTTAGGTAAATCAGAAATGGACATTGGCTTGTTTTCTGATGGTTTTTAAAGACTTCAATTTAACTTGACTTGTTCCATATTGGTGAAGATGAAATTTTATAAACGTTTTTCACTCAGTTCCTGCTGTGCTAAAGCTTTCAACTTTTGTAGACTTGTGTGATCTCGATGACAGTATGCTGTTTTAATATTTATTATTTATAATTAGTTATCAATTGATTGATAGATTTAATTCCATTTCGATTCCATACGCTTGGCGCCATTTCGCATGGAATTTGAGAAAATATTGATTTCAAATTTCCATCATATAGTAATGACTGGCAATAAGAAAATAATTAAAATAAAAAATTCTGCTTTCTAGTATACTTATAAAAGTGAGTTTTTAAAAACTGTTTTCCTTAAATTTTAAAAATTATTATAAGAATTAAGTTATTATTTCTTAGATTGAAGTCCCTTTTTGAAGCTAGACTAGTGCTATTTTGAGACAAACCTTGTTATAATGAATCTTGGACAGGTAATAAAGACGACACCCGAGACAGCTCCACCCTCTTCCGAATTGCACGCCACATCAACGGGGGGGCCTTTTGACCTTTTTGACCTTTAGCTGCAGATTTAGTGTACACTAGGCCTTCTAGGCGGATCTTCGATAGAATCGAGTTTCGAAACCATAATGACCCCTCCTATTCCGAATCCGGATTCCGGATCTAATTTTAAGTCCACACAGAAATCATTCCAATCAAACACACAAAGAAAATTCTAGAAAACAAAATTCGAATAAGAACATATTCTGTGATAGTTGCGATGAATATATTCCATCGGATAAGTACAAATGCAATCAATTCATACTCATGAAATAGAATTCTACTACTTCCCGCCAATTTCATTTTTGGAATCCATTGCCTCTTGCATGAGGACGTGATGTCACAGCACAGCGTAAGAAAAGGTGCCATTAAATGTTAAATGGCATAGATAAGTGAGCTATTCACGTGACTGTGACTTTACGTTAATTGACTCAGTTTAAATTTTTGAGACCAGGTAAGAATAGAATACAAGTCATAGCAAAGGTAAAAAAGTGATAGAGAAAATTAACTAAATGAACTATTGTTTTCTTTTTATTTTGTCTTATGGCAGACGGATTTTATCAAATTACAAAACTGACAGAAACAATCCGATTTCCGAGAAGCGGAACAAGAATAAAAACACAGTAGAACCCCGCTAATCCGAAATTCCGGTTAATCCGAACCGATTTTAATTTTCGAAAATTATATGTAATTGAAAAGATTACTTGAAAAGATTTAATTATACATACTTAAAACAAAAAAGTACTTTTTCAGCATGCATAATTTTGTACACATTGAAGAAACTAATGCAATAATTCAAGGATCACATTTATATCTAATAAAAACACATTACATTAACACATCACATGCACATTTACATTAAGGATCTTTTGGGGTGAAGAAATTTGTCAGATTTGTCCGACGAAGTGATGTTATTCTCGACGTGGACGCAATATTATGCCAACGTCTCATAAACATAATGTCTATTGATGTCGCATTTTCACTCTTCTCTATATATCGCAGTGCTATTTCTAGCGCATTTGCAGCTTCAGAATGGGAATTGTTCCATTATTCTAATGAAAAGGGGAGACATATTTTCTTTCTATTGCTTTTGAAGGAAAGAATTCAAGAGAGAGTAGTACTGAGTACTTATAACTTACATATTTTTTAGCACACGTCTTTTTCTTTTCTATTTTTATCGGAATTCCGGGTAATCCGAATTTTTTGTAATCCGAACAGGAACCGGTCCCAATTAGTTCGGATTAGCGAAGATCTACTGTATATACTTTTCTTTTCATCTTGGAAGTTTTAGACGATACATTTTAGAGAAAATCGGGCTCGTATTTATGGACGAGTTTTCTGTTTTGTTTATTTACATTAAAATGCCATAACTACGTCATTCCGGTGTAATGCTAAGTCGATGGAATCTTCAAAGCGGAAGTCCAAAAGCCTTGCAAATAAAGTCAAGGTTTTTAATGGAAGTAAACAAAACAGAAACTTTTCCATTGTTGATATGATACAAAAAATTTTTTTACCAAAAAGTTTTGATTCATATATTTTATTTACTTTTATGACAGCGAGTCTAAATTTGATTATTGGCCGAATTAATAAGTCATAGTGGCTTCCTGTTTTCTCAATGACTATGCCGAATAACTCAGAAGGAAATCTCGCAGACGGCTCATGATGTATGATGGGGTGTGATTGGAATTATCTGAATTTATTTGTATAAAACTAGACTCAAATAGAGGAAACTGCATTCAATTATGGATAACCAATGCATAATAATCAAAAATATCAACAAATAGTATGCTCCAGTGAGAAAATGGGAAATCTGATGACTGAGAATCTAAGGAAGGACATTACGTTACAGGAATAATTCATTCAATATCAATAAATCATCTTAATTTTTTCATGAATTCATTTTTAATACGTACTCCCTTCATGAACTATTTAACAAGTATGAATAATAACAAATACTTATTCTTAAGTTTGATTCTGATTTATAATTATTATGTAAAATAATCAAGTAATGATCGAAAAATTATGAATTATCCTCCATATGATTCCGAGATTTTTTATTGAAATATTTGTTTCGTTTAAATCTATACTTATAAAAAGAGATGTTTGCGTGCGTGCGTGAGTGCGCGCGATGTCCAGACGAATCTATCGCACTCACGGTCATGAAATTTGGCACACAGGTAGTCGTAAAGGTGACTTAATGCATCTCGAAGCCGGAATTTTAAAATTCAATCTAGAAACTTTTTTATTTAATGTTTTTTGTCGTTTTGGGAAATTTTTCGCACGTTTACGGCTTTAGTATCTTTTCTAATGATGGTTAAAAAACAATCAATGCACCATCGGATAGAACAAACAATTTTCTCTATTTTGAGAAATTTTTAAAAAATAGTCAGTTTTGCCATCGAAATTCAATTTTTGTTTTTAAATTTGGTGCATCCAACGTTCTAATAACACTATTATTTTCAATTTTTTTTCAGCTTATAACTGGAATGGTTCTGTCGTATTTAAAACAAGAACGGTTAAAATATCTTTTTCCGTTTTTTTTAATTAATTCTTTCCTGGTCAATTGAAAGATATTTTCATCTACCGAGCTCCCTCCCGCGACACTTTTCTGGAACGTTGTAGGCAATTTCATTGACTGACGGTGCAAAGCGCAGGTGACGTCATAACCTTCAATTGAATGACTTCGATTATTATTTTCGGCAGTGTCTGAACGTGTTTATGTCTTGCATATTTTATTTGCTTTATAATAATCATTTTCACGTTGCAATTTTTTAATATTGTTTCGGATTAACGTACTCTGTATTTTCTACAGTTGAAATGTCATTATCGCGAAGAAAAATAAGCGGAAAAATCAATAATGTGTATCTTTTGTTTTGTTTTCAGAACTTTTTCATGCCATTGTGGGTGTTTTATTTATTTATTTCATTTTGTTGCAGTCCTGATTCCACGGGCAACGCCGTGCGCGTACTGCTAGTAAAAATATATTCTAAATCAAAGGAGTAGAAACGAACTTCTGACAGGCTCGTTCTACCACCCATAATTTTTTTTTCGAATTCTTATTCTTTTTTGACATCGAGCAGAGCAGAAATATTTCAAGTACTTTTTGTTTGATTTTAATCTGTAACATTCAGATTCTCTAAATTGAAACGTTTAAGTAAAAGATTACTGATGTCCATTTTTTAAAAGGAAGGTATTTTCTTATAAGACGAAAATAAATTCTTTATTATGTATAACTTTTTATTTGGAAAGGGGTTGTTACATAGCCGTAGATATGTTGGAAAAATACTAAGAAGACAGTCAATTCCAATTAATCGCTATTTTTTTTAAAAAGTTAAATCATGATATAATTTGTTCATTTGTAAGATTCAAAATAAATTGAAAGCACCGTGGAAAGATTACTATAACACATTTTTTTTAAAGGAATAAATTTTCTTGTTGATGAGACTAAAATAAATTCTTTATTATTGTTTGTTGTTTTGTTTGCAGAAGGATCACACAGAAAAGAAAGAATATGGAGGCCTTTTTAGGAGGGTGCCATTTTTTTTTTCTCTTGACCGAATCAGATCGACAATAATTTAGCCCGTCTTTTGATGGCAATTTTCATTTCCTTTTTCATTACGGATTGAAAAGAACTTTGGAATGAATAGGGGATAATAGCCTTTGTTGCTGAAAAATCCCCAAAACCCCCCAATCAAATCAAATCAAAGGATCACACACCGAACATGCGTAAGAAAAATAGAAGACAGTCAATCTCATTTATCCGTGATTTGAAAAATATTAAACATGATTTGATGTTTGAAAGTAATTTGCACAAATGCTGCTAATAAATTCAAATATGTTTCTTTTTTCAATGGCGGTATTAAGGACTTAAACATTTGCAAAATAAGAAAAGTCGGGAGTCGATTTTTTTTATTTGAATGACTGACCATCTCATCTTAAATAATGATGAGTAAATTTTTTTTAGATCTTTTATTAGTTAGTATTTTATTTAATCATATTTAATGTAAAAAAAGAAGATAATTTTTATTTTAATTATTTTCTACTTTTTAACATTTAATTTATGACTCATTATAATAAAAATTATGGAATTTTGAAGACAGTTTTTTTTCTTCTCAAATTCACTATGTGACGCCATTCACTTAGAATAAAAATTTAATGAAATTAATCGGAAAATTCTGAAAATATTAATATTCGTATTGTCATCGATAACACACAGTATACAAAATTTCAAGTTTCGAGCACACAAGGAATTGAGTGTAAAATGTATTCCAAAATTTTTTATTACATGTATGAAACACGAAAAGTTAAATAAAACTGTGTAAAAATCATATATAATGTTATAAAAAATAAAGTATTATATAAATTTATATAACACTAGCTTTATTACCAGACTTGTCTCGAAGTGGATTAAAAGTAATTCTTTATTGAAATTGCATTTTTTTTAATCCTGCAATAAAAATTATTTCATATTTGATTCATCACTCTCCATTACAGCTTGTATTGCTAAACCGGGTACACTGGAAGACATAAAAAAAAATATTTTCATCGCTGTGTTAAGTCACTTAAATAATGTTTTTAACTTAAAATTTATCGAAATTCTTTCTCTAATTTAATTTAATATCTTCATATTTAAGTACTTTTAATAACTAACTAATAAATGACCTGTGCAAATTTCAGATAGCTACTTTTCAACGCTATAAAATTCTTGCGACAGACATACGTATTTGATGTTTTACATTACAGATAAAGAAAGTGATGAAATATTTGTATTCTGTCTAATTTTATTAAGTCGTTTTGTTTATTGTTTTATTTTTTGTACTGTCTTAGAACATAATCTTCTAATTTAATTCCTCACTTGAAGTTATTTCCCGGAAAACCTGAAAATTACAAAATGAAAGAAACATCAATGACATCGTTAGTGGAAGAGTATTTTTGGATACTTTTATATGGATGTCAATCGAAAACATCTGAAGGCATATCAGCTAAGAAAAATTAATACCGATCCTGAGATAGAAGTGAATCCTTACGAGAAAGTCGAAGAGAGAATACTCCTAATTTTTTACTTGTTAGGATATCGTAATTTTCTTAAATTACGATGACTGAAAGAATCTTTTAAAATTAGATTTGAAGCTGAAAATTAAAGAAAAATCAAAAGAAGAACATTAAAACTGAAACAAAAAAATGTAAAGAAAAATGTTAAAATTAAAAGAAAAAATTAAAGAAAAACATGAAAATTAAAAAATTAAAGAAATACCAATGACATCGTTAGTGGAAAAAGTATTTTTGAATACTTTTATAAGATTTTTATGGATATGAATCGAAAACATCTGAAGGCATATCAGCTAAGTAAAATTAATTTCTATCCTGAGATAGAAGTGAATCCTTACGAGAAAGTCGAAGAGAGAATGCTCCTAATTTTTTACTTGACAGGATATCGTAATTTTCTTAAAATTACGATGACTGAAAGAATCTTTTAAAATTAAATTTGAAGCTGAAAATTAAAGAAAAATCAAAAGAAAAACATTAAAGCTGAAATAAAAAATGTAAAGAAAAATGTTGAAATTAAAAGAAAAAAAATTAAAGAAAAACATGAAAATTAAAAAATGAAAGAAATATCAATGACATCGTTAGTGGAAAAAGTATTTTTGGATACTTTTATAAGATTTTTATGGATATGAATCGAAAACATCTGAAGGCATATCAGCTAAGTAAAATTAATTTCGATCCTGAGATAGAAGGGAATCCTTACGAGAAAGTTGAAGAGAGAATACTCCTAATTTTTAACTTGATAGGGTATCGTAATTTAAGAAAATTACGATGACTGAAAAAATCTTTTAAAATTAAAGAGAAATCAAAAGAAAAATATTAAAACTGAAACAAAATATGTAAAGAAAATATTAAAATTAAAAGAAAAAAATAAAGAAAAATTTAAAGAAAATTTTTAATTTATCATACATTCAAATCATGGTATCTAGTACAAAGTAATTAATAACTTCTCTGATAATAAATTTACAAGGAATAGCGAAACTAGGCATACTTGACCCTAGCTTTAATTTTTCTTATATTTCTCGAATATTTTGATGTTAGCATCGTAATAGGATGTGTTTCTAAGAGTGAGAAATGCATCTATGCTAAGTTGGTATCTCGTTGAATCATAAAATAAATATATTTTCATGAACCTATCTAGGGTCAAGTATCCCTAACTTGACTTTTTCTAAATAATCTAAAATTTAAAGCTCTTAGCATCAAGGTATCATCGTATATCAAATTATAGCTAGAAGTATGCTTGAAACTCAGAAATATTTAAATTCATCAAATCTTCAAGAGTAAAATTCCAATCCACTGATGAATGAAAAAGTGAAAATTTACTTTTGGGCACCGAACACCTCTTCACCTATATACCATTACGATGGCTTTTCAGATTGGAATGAATATCCCCTCGATATGACCAGAGGTCAAATAAAAATGGCACACACAAATTACCAATTATCTCACAATCTGAGAAAATCACGTAGGGGAAAGTATCCCTAGTTTCCCCTACTCCCGATTTTTTACTCTATTGATCATCGTAACTTTCTTAAATTGCGATGAATAAAAGAATTTTTAAAATTGATGTACTTCTACCGTTCGGTTACGTATTGCTGAATAGGGTGCAACATACGACCGGATTTCGTCTGGACAGTCCAGTTAATTGTCCGAATCTTCAAGATGTCCAAATGCGGCGAGAGAAGAATTTGGTTGTAATTGAAAAATCTCATGAGTTCGCAAAAGCTGGACATCATTCCCGACTCAATCCATCAAAATTACCCATTGTTTTACACTATTTACATCCATTGTCTATGCAAAGACCTTATCCAGATGATGAAAATACATGGAGGCCTTTCACGGTTAGCCTATTTTTTCTCTTGACCAGAATCCAATCGGTTTTTAGCCCATCTTCTGATGGAATTTTCGTTTATTTTTATTACTTAGGATTGAAAAGAACTTTGGAATAGAACAGAGGATAATAGCCTTGATCTGAAATCCATAAAACCCTGTATCAACTCAATCAATCAATCAAAGACCCGCACAGTCCAATTCAGGAGTATTATTTTTCTGTAGCAGTTTTTTTTAATTCTATCTATTCGGTTTTAATTCTGTACATTTAATAAAAATTCTATATTCTTTGAAGTTTTAAATTTTTTTCACTTCCCCCCAATTCTGTGCTAGTAAGTTAAGAGGTACGAAGGGCAAGCATTTAGAAATTTCATTTATAGTGCTTTGTACTCGTCTCTGTTATTGGCTGGATTTCAGAAGCTACAAAATGTGAACCCTAATATAGAGATTCCCTAGTGTGATCTGTTTAACAAGGATATCTATCCCTGAAAATATACAAATAAAAAGACCTGGTCATTTATGAAGAACATCGGTAGTAGCAGATATAGTATGACAAATCACTGCTTAATTTTAATGACAGTGAAGTCCAGAACCATCAAACTAATTTAAGAAACATTAAAACATATGTTTTTACGGTTTGTAGCTCTATACATAGGTACTGAAAATATTTATACGCTATTACTTTGTTAATAGCGTGTTTTTATATGTTTCACCCCTGAAAAAATGTATTCAATAAACCTTAAGTCAATAGGCATCATTACATGAAATGTAAATTGATTGAATTTTAAAATTAGTTAATATTTATATCTCTCAAATTCATTATTAAACTTGAGTTAATATTTTCAAATCATCATCATGTATACTATATAAACATATTAAATCATACAACATCAAAAATACATATTCGATAAATTTCTTCGATTCATACAATGAAGTAATTTTAAGATTATTAAATCGTTCATGTAAAAAAAAAGTTTCTACAATTATGTGAAAAGCAAATATTTCTAATTTTAAAATCATTTAGAGAGAAAAAAGCTATGTGAAAAGATTAAAAAAATATCTTGTAATTTATTAACTAACATTTTTTTTTTATAAAATGATGATAATAAATATTATATATTAATCAAAAAGAGTATTACAAAGTAATTTGGTGGAACGAGAATATAGATTGCAGAAAAAAAAAAATTGAAAAGTTCTTTTTAATTGAACTCCTTGTTTGATAAATTATTTAAAATTATCGACCTAAATAATTGCTTAAACATTTATTTCCAATTCGATGAATGCATCTCCTTTTATTTCCTCTTATAGTAAAATTGCTGCACATATTTTTAGCTCTGCAAAGTAAAATACATAAATTGATTCACCATCACGATAAATCAAATGCCTTCTTTTCTTAGAAAATAAATATTGATAAGAATAAGATCGTTAGTCCGCTATTCATTACATCTTTGCAAAATCGGAAATTCTTGAGAACATTTTGTCTAATTTATATTTTATTATCCCAAAAAGAATTCTTTTTTATCTTTAATTTTCATCTCTGTCTTCAAGTTGCCAGAATGAGATCTTTTCGGATTTAAAAGATAAAAAAAAATAATTTATTTAAACCTTTATATTTTACCAAACAACTGGTAGAGATATGAAAATAATATAAAATTCGTGATGCAAAAATTGGTCTCGAATAGAAGATAAATTGTCGAAAATAAATATTAAAAGCTTCTTTCTAATTTAGTTCATGAAAAATATAGTATTAAAATTCTCCCCAAAGACCTCAAATAACGTTAGCACTTTATTTCCTTATTTATAATAAATGAGATTAATTTATAAAAAAAATTCTTAGCACTTTATATTTAGCCTGGAAATTAAATACATAGGAAATAAATCTGTCACATCAATAAAATAACAATGCTCCTTTTTCTGCAGAAAATAAACATTTGAAAAAAAACAAACAAACATCCGAAGACATATTCCTTCACAAACCCACGAATCTTCTTTGAGAACATTTTTATTCTTAGATATATTTTTATTTTCCAGAAAAAGAAGAAAAGAGAAAGAATCATCAGTTTTCATTTTGCTCTATCTCAAGTTGAAGAAGCGAGATTTCGGCGATTAACCGATGATTGTAACTCTCTGCCTCAGAAAAAGCATATCACAGACAGGTTAGTCTCAGCACGGAAATCGTCTGCAATAAAAAGTTCCATTGGGGACGCAAAGGCCAGAAAGAACTGTGTTCTGGCACCGACGTGTTCAAAACAGATGAAGAAAGTGTTCGTTACACCCTTCTCGTCTGCCAATGCTCCACAAATTATTCTTTTTCTCTGATTATTTCATTAGATTTTAACGAGCTTGTGTTTACAAGCATAGTGCTTATTATGTAGATGGCGGAAAGTTATTTTTTGGAAATAACACATTAGACTTTGAGGTGCTGTTACCTTGGAAAAAAGAATAACTCTCTCGTCTATCATTATAGTGATGACTATTATTTTTAAATTCTACTCTTTCTAAATAAAAAGTTATTACGTATTGCAAAAAAGCAATATGACAGTGCTCCTTCAAATCTTACATTGCGCGTTACATTTATTAGGCGAATAAGGTTGCATTTCTTTAAATACCACTTGAAAGTTCGAAGTCAATTGTAACTTTCCACTCATAAAAAATTAAAATCGATTAGGAAATGATAACTTTTGAAACGGCAACCCAAACATCCATAAAGGGCATCTTTTAAAATCTCATTTTAACTAATATTGATTTTTAAAATTCTTTTTTCTCGCAATTCTAAGAAAGATCAAATGTAACTAATAACATTCAAAAACAATTATCTTAAATCTCATTTTAACTAATATATGATTTTAAAATTCTTTTAGTTCACCGCAATTTAAGAAAGCTTACGATGAGCAATAGCATATCAAAAAGAGCCAGTTATCTTCAAAATCTCATTTTAATTCATGACAGATTTTAAAAAATTCTTTTATTCATCGCAATTTCAAGAAAGTTACGATGATCTAACATAATTCAAAAGTTAGCAGTTATCTTTAAAATCTCATTTTAATTAATATATGATTTTAAAATCTCTTTTTATTCCATCTGTAATTCTGAAAGTTAGGAGAAGTAAACTCATAACATTCAAAGAGACCGCGTATCTTTAAAATCTCATTTTAACTAATATATGATTTTGGAAAATTCTTTTAGTCATCGCAATTTAAGAAAGTTACGATGAGAGCACCAAGCATTCAAAAAGAGCCAGCTTATCTTCAAAATCTCTATTTAACTAATATATGATTTAAAAAAATTCTTTTATTCATCGACAATTTAAGAAAGTTAGGATGAAGAACCATAACTTATTCAAAGAGCCATGTTATCTTTAAAATCTCATTTTAATTAATTATGATTTTAAAAAATTCTTTTATTCATCAAATAATTTAAGAAAGTTGGGATTTAAGTAACCATAACATTCAAAGGCGTGTTATCTTTAAAATCATTTAACTAATATG
>BGPR01050915.1:0-10168 GCA_013235015.1 Araneus ventricosus
TCTAAGCTGGTTCGGTTACATTATCTCGTTACCGAATCGATGAGTTCTTTCGGGATCATGTCGCGAAAACAACTCCGGCTTCACGCGGCTGGTGGTTGGTTAATCGTTTCGCAATTAGATTATAAGTGCATTCATCATCAGAAATAAGGTTAAGTTATTTGGTGCTGGTCGATGATTTTCATCAGTTCTGGTTAAGATCTCTGGCGGCTTTCGTCTGTAATGTAAATGTTATAAATGTGCTACCTTTCAGATTTCTTTCTAGTCAAGATGATTAAAAATCGATTATTTTCATCAATCAGGGTTTAAAGTTCTTGGCATACACTTTTTTGGTATTTGTTAAAGTTTATTCTCTTCATTCCACTAAAATTTTAAATTTAAAACTGATAAGATAGCTTTTTTTCAAAATCTTCAAATAAATCTTTGCTAACAAAAATTCTTAAATATGCACTTCATCTATATACAATAAATTTACACAAAAACTTCCCGCGCATACATGCTTATTTCAACAATTATTTATCAGAAAAAATGATTTTTCAGTGCAGTCATTTCGGTTTTTAAAATCCTTAGAAAATTCTTGATCGTCTCTTGTAGAAAACTGAACCTATCTTAGAACCTTTTAGCTAAAAAAGGACAGAAAAAAAATAGTATATATGAAACATGGTTCATATTAATATTCAAATTTAGAAACCCATAATAATTATTTACTTTGTACATAATAATTGATAAGATAGCTTTTTTCTCAAAAATTTCAAAAATCCTTGCTTTTTTAAGCAAAATTTTAAATATGCACTCTTTTTTATAAAATATTACACAGAAAAGCTTCCCCACTTGTATACATGCTTATTTCAACAATTATTTAGTCAAGAAAAATATAGTGTGTTTCTCAGTGCAGTCATTTGTGTTTTAAATCTCAGAAAATTCTTGATTGTATCTTGTTGTAGAAAGATGTAAACCATCTTGGAACCTTTTAGCTAAAAAAGGACAGTTTAAAGAAAATAGTGGCTTGAAACGTGTTCATATTAACTATTCAAATTTAAAACCCATAATAATTATTTACTTTTAGCCTTTTATAATTGATAAGATAGCTTTTTTCTCAAAAATTTCAAAAATCCTTGCTTTTCTAAGCAAAATTTTAAATATGCACTCTTTTTTATGAAATATCACACAGAAAAGCAAAAAGTATGCAACATTATCATTCACCATTAGCAGCATGTGGTAATTTTCTTCCAGTGAAAATATATAGGTGCTAAAACAGTCCGTACAAACACGGTGGCAAAAAAATCTAATCTCTCTCTATATATACGTTGCAAACAGTATGAAACTTTAATCATTCTCCGAGAGCAGTGTGCAAGAGAACTTTTCTGATGTATAATTAGTTCTCTGGTCTTTATTCTGTAATTTTTATTTTTTCACATAGTAAATAGTGCACACAATTAGTATCACAAAAAAAAGACTCTGGCTCCCTAAGCCTATCGGCGGCTTTCTGGCCGATCTTCGCTGAAATCTTTCATCCAGGGATTCCCTTGCACGCTGCTTTCTTCTACGCAAATTTTATTCAAAACTTCGCAAAGAGTTAATTTTAAATAAATAAATTCAAAAAAGAGTAACGACTTCTCCTATAATCCGTAAGCGATTAGCTCGGTTAACGAAATTCTTGGCGTCAGGGTTGAGATTGGTAAACAAACTGATCGTTGCCAACGGGGAGAAAGAAATAAAGGTCATTTTTTTGCGCCACGTATAAGCGTTTTATATAATATAGATGGGTCTAGCAAAGATGTGAAATGCAGTATAATATATAGGGCCACCGGAGCCGGATTAAGCCCTTAGGCAATGCAAATCTCGGGGGCCCATTTGGCCACTTCGACTTCCAAAATAGGATATTTTTGCATTGATTTTGTTTTAATATCGTTTTAAGTTGCAAATTTTACTAAGCTGAAATTTCAAAGCATTTAATTACCAAAGTTGGTTTCGGTGTATCGCGTATAAAGAAAATACAAAATTAAAATTTAAAAGTAATAATTTTGTACAAAATAATAAAAAGGAGGCAAAACTTTTTCAACACAATTTAAATTCTGTTTAATAGGATCCGATATTTTTGTAAATTATAAAACAACATAATATAAAACATAATAACATATAATATAAACGTGCAAAAGGTAATTAATTTCGAAAGTTTATAGATTAATGTTCCAGAATTTAAACTATACATACCAGAATTCAGATTGTTTCACATTTAGTTTCTGTGCACGATCTTTGCAAATTAAATGAAAGCATAAAATTAAATTATGTACTTTGAAAGTACAGTTCATAGAATCTCGAGACCCTCTCCCCCCAAAAAAAGTTGCATGCCCCCTTTTACCGGACTTTATATAAATTACTATTAACTAATAGTTTAAAATTAATACCTGTACGGTAGAACCTAGGGAATCCTAACTAATTGGGCCTGACTCTGTTCGGATTCCGGGAAATTTGGATTATCCGGAAAATTTGGTTAAATACTCTTGAGATACCAAATGCAGTATACTCTATAGAGTATTGACTTTGGGTACTCTGTGAAAGCGTACGGAAAGAGGTTTAGTTCACGCGTCTGCACGGGTTTACTTCCTTACGGCAAAAGAAGATAACCGATTTTGTTTCTACTGATTAAGGTACTTTTTTATTCTTAAATACCAATTCAAGTGTGTGTTTTAAGTTAGGAATAAACATTAGCTCTGTTTCCGATTCATAATTGTTATTTGCCGTCATTTTTTTAATTTTCAGAAATTAAAAGTTGTTCGGTTTATTCGAAATTTCGGATTCCCGAGGCTCTACTGTACAATAGAAATATTTTATTGTATGTTCTCGGATTCCGAAACCCTCCGCGCTTCTGCGCATGCACCAGGAGGAGTTGATTTCACAAAAATAGGGTCGAAATGAGAAATGGAGGGATTACATTTTACTTAACATGACTTAACAGAGAACCCTGGAAATGCGCTCATCTCACTCATTATCTATCGCCCCTTTCCGGAGAAAAATCGTCCAAAATTGCTAGTCTCGGGATATTGAAACGATCAGTATATACTTCATAGCACGGTAAAATAAAACTATATAAAATAAAATTTATTTTACGAAGGCACATATGTGTTTTTAAAAAAATGCTGAACCTGAATTTATTTTAAACGGAACTTCTGAAGCAAGAATATTCCTGGTGTTTTTTGGTTTTTTTTTTTGTAGGCATCAGAAACTTCACAGATCATGCAAAATCAGGTTCTTAGCTTTTCATTGTTTCTATTGCAACAGAAATTGCAGTGTCTTCTAGGAATGTCCGGGGACAACTCTTAAATTTTCGTTGTTTAATGCTTTGAAAACCTACCCGTTTTTCCTTGGTTAAAATCTATTGTGTATAGTATATAGCTTCGTTCCGGTTACTGAATATGTTCAAGGGAAGGTCTGCGCAGCTTTTCTTCGCGAGATAATTTACGATTGGCGGAGTTTCTCCAGATATACTTTTCGCTGAACTTGATTTTTACCTATTGGATCAGTTTCGAAAATAATCACAACTATCATATTGTTGCAAAAGTCTTACTGTGGGTGTGTGGTGTAAACAGTCCATCACGCAGGATAATGGAGAAAGAAGGTTTATTTACAAATATGCAGGAAAACACGTAGCACGGGTACAGGAAACAATAGTCCTCGCACAGATTACCAATGTAAATAGACAACAATTCACAGGTTATGACAGTTCAGCACTTTGATATCTAACAGCACAAACAGTCAGCAAATAACCAGTAACGACAATCACTGCACTTTCAATAGCGCTCAGCTCACCAGCTTCCTAGCTCGCACTGCGGATAGAACTCCAAAGACATTCGAGCTCCAAGGCGATCCCAGTCGATCAACACACACCGTCATCCAAGCGCTCTCCGGCAGGCCGTGACGTCACATGGAATCTTCTAGTACATTCAAGCGCATCTTCTATCCTAATGGAAATATCGAGAAGATTCCAGCATCTTTGAGATCCCATATTTCGTCGCAAAGTTTTTCGCCAAGGTCGGGGAACCAGACGTGGCTGCTGCTACCCATCCCATACTTGTCCCTGTAAAAGTCTCTTCCCAACCATAAGACTCACATTGTTGGGAAGCGACTTTCCATGTTTGTAACAATATTTTTACCTATTGGATCAGTTTTGAAAATAATCGCAACTATCAGATTTTTACCCTATTGGATCCGCTGCCGTCATTTTTTTTCTTGTGTCTTTTTTTAAAGCAATCACTGACAACAAAATTTCCTGACTGGATCAGTTCTGAAAGTAATCACTGTCATCAAATTTTACCTATTAGATCAGTTTATCCGAACTAATTGGGCCTGACCTCTGTTCGGATTCCGGGAAATTTGGATTATCCGGAAAATTCGGTTAAATACTCTTGACGTACCAAATGCTGAAGAGTATTGACTATGGGTTCTCTTTGAAAGAGTACGGAAAGAGCGCTGCACAGGTTTAGTTCATTACGTCATTCGTTCGTTACTTTATTGATCTGAGAATCCTACATGCAATATAAGCAAACAGTCTGATAAGGCGATCGTCCAACAAATTGCAAACTCATCATTTAGGATGAGTGTGCAAATCTGCCGTTATCAAGTTTGTTTCTCCCATTCTGGAATGAGAACTCCAAGCAATCTTTAGTCATATGCTCCAAAGGGGGAGACCAAAAGTGTTGTTTATTCGACGCCTTTTAAAATAGTAATTAATTAGGCATTATCAGTAAGGATTAGTTAGATAAACGCGAGTGGAGCCGCGGCTACAACAGCTAGTAGGTATATAAATTTTAACAGGTAAAAAAAAAAAACATTTTGATTTTAAAAAATTAATCAGTTTCTTTTTAACCTCTCAGCATTTTGATATTATTGTCTCATGTGATTAATTACTTTCTTGTATACGAAGTATGCAAAGAGAAAGTATCGTAATCTACAAAAAATTCCAACTCGAGATTTTGACTAATCTCCATGTGTTAGACCTCCCTGATAACGAAAAACACAATTTTCGAATTGTGCCTGTCTATATGTCTGTGTGTCTGTATGTCTGTGAACACGATAACTCGAAAACTATGAGAGCTACGTGGATGAAATTTGGTATGTGGTCTTTAAACATAATTTTTAAGTTTTTATCAAATTTTGGACAAAATCCGTCCACGGGAAGTCTGTCTGTATGTATGTCCGAAGTCATGCGAACACTATAACGATAAACTTTGGTACACATTTTTATCGTCATGAATGTAGGTCCGTATAAAATTTTGGGCCAAATCCATCAAAGGGTTGACTGTCTGTCGGTCTGTATAATTTACTATTGAAACCAATCCGCTATCTCCGCGCACATGCGTACTTGAAGCAGTCTTCTGTGCAGGCGAAAGGAGCGAATTACGTCAGTTTGTCCTTGAGACGACAAGAGTGAAACCTAGCAGTGTGCGATAGATGCGTTTTAACCACTTAACTGAATAGTTTTCTTTGCTATCTAATAAGATGACCCCTCCTGTTTTGGAAAGGGGCTGTCGTTTTCATTCATCTAAGAAGGCATAGGATATTTAAGATGTTTATGGACCCTACATATTTTTTGCGTCAAATTATAAAGCTAATTGATGATTCAATTTTAGTTTATAAGACTAAAATTTCGATAATTTGATGCACGAGTATTCTCGGGCTGTTAAGTTAAGCGGTTAATCGGTAAGCATCTCTTTGAATTCTTTACCTAGATATTTTTGAATCACTATAGTGAAAAACCTTCTGATAGTCATTAGATTCTGGATAACAGTAGGTTCGAATTTTTTTAGCCACGCGGGGGAAGGAGAAACGGCGCCTTTTGGGGGAAGCATACGAGAAAGTTTAGGGGAGAACACTCCCGCTGGTTTTTGTATTGTAATTTTAGAACCTATGTTTCCATAAAATAGTATTTCCTTTTTCGAACCGAAAGAACTTGCGCTTTATTTATTTGGCACGCGGTAGCTTCCGACATGCTTTTTGTGCTGTACTTGTCATTCGTTTAACATAAATATATCTCGTGCTTACAGAGGTTGAATCAACCCGCATAAGTGGAGGAATCCGAAATAAAATAAAGAAATAAACTAGAGCGGTGTGAATGCGCTGTTTCGAATTCCCACCTTCCAGGTAAACTAGAGGAAGAACCTCCGAATCACGCAAAATAAACGCCTTTTTCTGTATCACCATATTTCACAGCAGTGCGTCATGTCATATCGCACGCCAAATCAGCTTCATAACCGGAAAACATAACGAACGTTCGTCACACTGTGACCAGCGGAGAACGTTATCTTGGCGACAAAAATAACAAAACGAAAGATAACGATTGCGAAGTGGTAAACTTTCGTCGCCAAACACGTGGTTCGTTTTCCTGACTGTTTGTGCCGCAGGGAATTTCGCCCGCTGAATAGGGAATTTTTGTTTCCGATTGTAAAAGAACGGTTTAACAGATTTTTTCAATAGCATTTACGTAAACTAACCTATTTATTTTTTTATCTCCAAAAACTGGAACAAAACAGAAAAGAAAGTAAATGAACAATAATTCCGCACGCCCGAGGTAACCTATCTTAAGTAACAATTCTAACAATTTACAGGAGAGTTCAAAAGAAATTCCAGCTCGCAATGCAGAATTTATTTTTTGAGAGCGGTTATCTTTTGTTCTTTTCAACCTGGTGGGGACAATGGAAACGCAATAGAAATATCAAAATAACCAAAACTGGACATAAAATCGTTTACATCTGGAGCATAAAATTAAATTTTTTACTGAAAATTATTACCAAATACATAGTAGAGGGTAAAAAAAAAATTATCGGCCGCCATATCTTAGAAATAATTTTTTCGTATGAAGAAACGAAGTGTAATGTTATGAAATAATCTTCTTTATGCAAAATTCCCCATTAAATACTGCGAACAGTTTAAATTACTGTGAAATCTCTTTTTATATTTGTTATCAGTAACTTCTACCGTGTGTTTATTTTCATTTATTTTTTTATTTTTTGTGGGTCTCGCGCCTTTATTAATTTATCTTTGTTCTTTTAACTGGCAACGTTTAAATGTTTAAAATTCATATTTCCCTTCAATATTTGATGCAAGTTTTGGCAACACTTTCACCCTGTCTATCTGTCTGCTGGAATGTCCCCCCCCCCCCGGAGAGGCAGCCTGCACTCTGAAACCTTAAAATAGAGTCGGCTGTCCTGGGGATTGAAGGAATGAAATTCTGTGAACACATTCTAAACACAGTTTTGGTTTACGATATTTTTATGTAAAAGTTTCTTTCACTTTTGCAACTTAATGATATTGACGAATAGAACTGATAAATAATAATCATTTGATGCATCGTTTCCCTTCCTTTTAAATGACATACAATAGTAAATTATGTAAATAACTTACTTTCGAATCCGATTGAAATTGATCCAAGGGCTGTTTTTCCCGCGGGGGGGGGGGATGAAATTTGAGTCATTGCAGTTTAAGAACAACAGTCCGATGTTAGTTTCTCTTTGCTGTTTCAAAATGAAATGACAAAAGATATCAAATGCGAAAAATACATCGAAATGACTCTTCGTTATCTTAAAGGCAGAAAAATCTTTTCTTTAGTTAAAAAAAAAGAAGAAGAAAGTGGAATAGTTTTGGCATATACCTGCCAAACGATATCTTATGTGACCTTGGAAAGTGGGGGGGCCGGGCGCCCCCCCCCCCCCCGCTCGCTGCTCAGTGATCGTAAGACAATGACTTTTTAAGGTCCTTCATTCCCTAGAAGACTCTACTAATGTACAATGTAATTAGCCCTATATTTGGGCGATAAAGTTTGGAAGGTGGTGCCCTCAATAACACCACGAAGTTAAAAGAGAATACTCTATATTTCCGGCGTTGCACCGATGAATGACGTAATAGCTCGTGTTTCTACGCGTCTTGGGTTTACTTTCTATTAGAATTCGCCAACAATCAATTTTTTTTTTACTTCGTGTGCGCCAAACGTTTCGCACTCAAAGCAAAAAGAGTGTAGTTGTGTAGATCGATTCTATTTTTGTTTTCTATTACATTGTAGAAAATAATTGTAAGTTATCACGTAATGTATTACGGATTTATATTTCAGAAAGTTAACGTCATTAAATCATTTTTAAAAT
Organism: Araneus ventricosus; assembly: GCA_013235015.1. Taxonomy (NCBI): domain Eukaryota; kingdom Metazoa; phylum Arthropoda; class Arachnida; order Araneae; family Araneidae; genus Araneus; species Araneus ventricosus. Next base: position 8,133 of record BGPR01050915.1, read on the forward strand.
GTAATTGTACATATGAATATAATAATTTGAATACGTGTTTTATATTGGAATAATTCAATTTGGTTTTATATGCCCAACATGTCGTGTGTACTCGTGTCAGCCATCATTAAAAAGTAGAAAATAAAATAAATAGAAATTTAAGGTATAAGCAGCTTTTATTCAAAATGCGCTTTAAATGAGAAAATACGTTTACACATTATAATTTCGTCAAAATGAACTCAAAAGTAAAAAATAATTTTTCTGATTACAATAAAATGCATGGTTCAAATAAAAGCGTGGGCGCCTTTACCTTCTAGGAATATTCCATTTGTTTAAGAAAATATACACAACATATAAGGTGATATATAAGGCGCCCAAGCTTTTATTCGAACCATGCATTTTGTTGTAATCAGAAAAATTATTTTTCACTTTTGAGTTCATTTTGACGAAATTATAATGTGTGAACGTATTTTCTCATTTAAAGTGCATTTTGAATAAAAACTTATACCTTAATTTTTTCATTTATTTATTTTATTAATTTAAAAATTGATCTGAAAATTTCCGTTAAAATCGTTTATTCATAATTTTGCTGCATCATTTATTACAACAACTTTGTATTTGTTTTCTTCGCCATCTACAAAGTGGCTTTCCGTCTATCTGTGCAATGAATCATCGTAAAGAACCAGCGGGAGTGTTCTCCCCTAAACTTTCTCGTATACTTCCCCCAAAAGGTGCCGTTTCCCCTTTCCCCGCGTGGCTAAAAAAATTCGAACCTATTGTTGCCCAGAATCCTATGACTATCAGAAGGTTTTTCATTACAGTGATTGAAAAATATCTAGGTAAAGAATTCAAAGAGATGCGGACCGATTAAAACGCATCTATCGCGCACTGCTAGGTTTCACTCTTGCCGTCTCAAGGACAAATTGACGTAATTCGCTCCTTTCGCCTGCACAGAAGACTGCTTCAAGTACGCATGCGCGTGGAGATAACGGATTGGTTTCAATAGTAAATCATAGAGACCGACAGACAGTCAACCCTTTGACGGATTTGGCCCAAAATTTTATACGGACCTACATTCGTGACGATAAAACTGTGTACCAAATTTTATCCATCTAGCTATTCAAGTTTTTGAGTTATAGCGTTCGCATGACCGCGGGCAGACAGATAGGCAGACTTCCCTTTGATGGATTTTGTCCAAAATTTGATAGAAACCTACAAATTATATTTAAAGACCACATACCAAATTTCATCCCCGTAGTTCTAATAGTTTTCGAATTATCGTGTTCATAGACAGACATATTTCCACAATTGTGTTTTTCGGACTCGGGGAGGCCTAAAACGTGGAGATTCGTCAAAATCTCGAGTTCGAATTTTTTGACGCTTACAATACTTTCTCTTTGTGTACTTCGTATACGAGAAAATAAAAATGCATAATCGGTCCCGCACCTGGATTTGAACTCGTGAGCAAGAATCATCGACTGACGACAAAGCAAAAAGCGGGGAAACAATTCGCTGTCAGCCGACGGTAGGGAATTCCAGAGCGAGCGTAGGGAAAAAATATCCCGGGAACGTCCGCGATTGGCTGGATTTCTCCGACAGCGCCGTTTTCCACTTCGCCACATAAACGGGTCAGCAGTGGCGAACGTAAAGAAAACGCACGAGAGAGCAAGTAAATAAAAACGAAACGCACATTTCCACGCTACCCGTTTCACTGAACGGATTGTTGTTTTCACTTGCGAGAAGGCGCGTGTCTTCGGCGTTTGCTAGATTTTCTTTTTGTTCGAAGATCAGTTGAGATTGTACAATTTTATTTAAAATGGCGGATTCGGAACTTTCTGCAATTTTGTCGCAACGTCAGGTTATAAACGAAGGTAATGGAGACGCGACGATGATTCCTAACAAGAAAAAGTATTTTAATCCTTACACGGAGTTCAAGGAATTTTCGATGAAGGAGATCAAAGAATATGAACGGATGTTTAAAAAGTAAGTGATCTGTTTATTTCTCAGCCGTGCATTTTTGTCGATTTGTTCTTTCGTGTTTAAACGATTTTGTTGAC
>BGPR01050917.1:0-10942 GCA_013235015.1 Araneus ventricosus
TCATTTAGAGTCTTTCCTAGACTTCAGTTGTAATGATCGAGCGACCTACTTATTTCGTCTTTATAGCAAGAGAATACAAATAAAAACAGGAATGAATATTGATGTAAACATAAAAAAACCTAGTATATATCATAGACTTGGAGTTAGACTGGAATTCATGGGGAAATAGTTGGGATGCCTTTATGATGTCTTAAAATTGACTTACGAATATAAACCTCTTTTGGAGATCTCAAAATTATAAGAACAATTTAGTTTAGAAATTGAAAAATTGCATTGATGCTATACGTCATATCATAGTTTTGGAGTTAGACTGGAATTCATGGGGAAATAGTTGGGATGTCTTTATGATGTTTTAAAATTGACTTACGAATATAAACCTTTTTTTTGAGATCTCAAAATTACAAGAATAATTTAGTTTATAAATTATAAAAATTGCATTGACGCTATACGTAATTTTCATAAGTTTATCGTTATTGTTCTTTATTTATATTGGGTTTTTATTTTTAAAATATAGGTGTAAAATTATTTAGGTCAGCATTTTTGAAATATCGTATACATACGAGTAAATAGAAGCAAATTGTTTGAAACAGGGAATGCAGATCGTATAGAATTCGATTTTAGATTGTATAACCAATAATGTTTGAGTTTTGAGGCTATATTTTTATATCACCTTTATACATCTGTTTTTACCCTAGAACGGGGTTACTTTGCACTCGTGGAGGTAACTTTCCAGCAGTACAAAGTTTGTGTGAAAAGTGAAATAGAGATCAATTGATTAGGAGTACGGAATTGAAATAATTTTTTTCTAGCTTCTTAGGAACACTTACTAGTGTATTTCATTCTTTAAACGTATGTAACAATCATTCAGGAGGTTCCAGAAGGAAAAGACAATGAGCCAATTTTTCAGCGAAACTTTTAGTGCTTAAAAATCTGTCTCTGGTTAGGAAAGCATGACATTTCTGAAGGCAAGTGCATTATAATGTGAAAGATAATAAGCCTAGCTTTCATTTTGTTGCTCTGAATGCCATTCATATGAATATTTGTTAGTTAAGTTGTATTTAATTTTTTTCTGACCTGGGGTAACTTTGCACAGAAAAGGAGGGATTCTTTGCACCATTGAAATTTGTGATAAACAGCAACCCCAATAAGTTATTTAATTTATTTTTGTATTAAATAATAATAAGAACAGTGTTTTCTTAAGCTTCAGATATGTCCAGGGTGTATACGAGGAAGATAGGGACTTGTAGGTACACGGAGTTCTCTCCAGAGATCTTAGAAGCTTGATTTAACGCGAGTTCACAAGTTTAGGATATTCTTAAAGAAGCAGAAACCTTTTATGGTACCTCATGTGAACATTTTGTTACAAAAGAAAGCTAGTTAATATAACTAAACATGGAAATCCCCTGGTTTTCTGCAATGAGAAGGAAAAGACTTTTGAAACGTGCAGTTCAAGTCAGTGACTTCGATTTTTCCTGTCAATAGTATAGATCTTAAAATGATAATAAACGTTTATCTTACTAAGAAGGCGCGGTAATAGATAGATGTATTAATAACTCACCCGTCAATAATTGGATAAAAGAATTTCTAAAACGCCATCCTGATTTGACCGAATACAATGACGTATAATTGTTAAATATAATCAGGCATTTTTGAAATTTATTTTTCTTGTATATTTCCATCCAAGCTCTCAATAAATATATCTAGAATTGCATCCAGATAATTTGTTTTTGTAAAATACTAAAAAAAATTAACCAGTTGAAAGTATCCCCACCTATGAAGAAACTTTGTTCCAAAATTTCGAAAAATCATAATTATTAAATCACTTATGATCCAAATTTTGCTGTAAAAATTCTCTTTAATAATCTCTTAATGAGGAAAAAATTAGAAGACCCTTTCTTTTAGAAAAATACATGTAATTAATCTCAAAATTCTGTCGGAAATCTTGAAAATCGATACAAAGGATACGGTACATTAATGCCCGTTTTGAAACAATACGAATAGTATTTTGGAACATACCAAGTTATTTTGAACCATGGTCAGATGATGAGGACCACACATGAGTCTGCACCGATTCTCCAAGCCTCCACACTACATCAGCTTTTCGAGGCTCTTTATTCATCTGTGCAATTAATGCATTGGGATATTATATTCTTCTTTTCAATTGAGCTCAGCGAATGTAAGGAATTTTAATTTCAAACATGTAATTACACATTATTTACTTCATTTTCACCTTATTTCTTTTGTTAGAAATTATTCATTCAAGTGTATGTCGTTAATTTTCTAACAGTTTATTCACAGGAGCATCATTATAAGGAAAAGTGAATCATAACTCTTAAATGTAAATAATCTGAATTATTGGTGTGTATAAGGAAGAAATCATGTGGGACGTATTTCGTTTTAATATTCATTAATTACTCCTTTATATCTATCTCTTGATATTTAATCGGGTGAATTGGGGAACTCAGTATCTTATATCTGCAGAATATTTGAATTAGAATGTCCTAAAGATAATTTTTGATATAAAAAGACAAAATAGACATTAAATACTGGTTGTTTATGTAGTTAAAGTATATAGAAGCAAAACTTTCGGTCAAACTAAAGATATATTTGATTTGTTAGGTGTGTTTGTGATTCTTAAAAACATTTTTTTCCGTACTACTCATTTCTGGGCAGAAAAGCTTTAATTTCCTAATTTTAAATCTTTTCTAAACTAAGAGTTTAGTAAAGAATGTTTTTCTTAAGAGTAATTATTTACTAAACTAAAAAAGATAAAAAAATAAAGAAAGTTTACAGTTTTATATGAGGAATTTGTATAATTTTTTTTAATTATAAAACACAAAAAGTTCAAATAAAAAGAAATTCAGTAATAATTGTGCTTTGATATTATCCAACGTTTAAAAACTGAAGATAAATTTATAGTCCCTATAAAAGGCTAAAATTTAATTTTAAATTGCGCAGAATATTTATCAAATGATATAAAATTCAAGTTCAGTTTTCTTGTAAAAAAACAAAAAAAATTATATTTAATTTATGAGCTTTTTTCGAGATTTGAGACACAATTTTAATTTAAAATTTAATCATAAAACATTTAATAAAATGAAAATGTTCTCTAATTCGGGTACATTTGGAATACCTAAATGGCGCGATGGACTAATAGAAAATAATATAATATTGAAAAAACTTGTACAATATTTTTTCAGATTTATCAAATCAAAACGATTAAATTGTTAAGCATTTCTCCCATTTGCGATGCATATAAAGAATAGTTATTACATGCACATAAAAAAAATTCAAATAGCTCAAATAGCAAATATATAACAAAACTGGTTGTTCTGAATTTCGAGTATTTATTAAATTAAATTGAAAAAGTTTTCCATACACAAAATAAATTAAACAAAAGTTTAGTACACTACAGAAATAGCAGTTCGAAGTTTACTTCAATAAAGAACTAGAGAAAACGATTGCAACTTGAACCAATGGACATGCGCCTATTACATATGATTTGAAAATTCATATTTTTATAATAAATGAATTATTCAAAATTTATATTATTTAGTTACGATGTTACTCATAAAATATTTATCTTTCGATTAATACAAGCTTATTTTCATTTGGATAATAATAAAAAAATTATAATGCATTTGAATGATTTATGCATTTATACAAATTATTTTTAAAAAAATGAATGAAAACATTCTAAATTTAACAAAAAGCCAGCTGTGCATTCAAAATATCCCAGCATTGTTTACATATGCGCCGAGTGAGGCTTAATCTTATGAGAATGAAATTTATCAAGGTATGAAAAAAATGCACGCTTACTTTATGTATTTTCTCCTCCACTTCCGGTTCATAATACTCGTTCAAGGACCGGCATGAAGCTCTCAATGCATCTCTAGTTCCGGTTAAAGTCAACAAAGTGTGATCATCTGTTACTCCATAGTCGGCCATATTGAAAATCAAATATCAGCTGATTGTCGTATTTGTAGAACACTTGCAATGATTTTGAATTTTTAAATAGCAGATGGGATTTAATGTAGTAGTTTACTAAATAACTTCAGGCGAACAAAATAAATAAAATTATTTTATTTATAAAATAAATATTTAGAATGCAGATTTTGTTCTTATTGAAAGAAAATAATTATCGTTTGAAAAAAATATACTTTAGAATTTTCTTTTCTCAACTTATTTAACGAATTTATTGATTTCAATTTTTTAGTTTATTAATTGTATTTATTTTAAACTATATTTTGCATTATAATTTAATTTGAAAATAACTTTTTTAAAAATTTTAAAATTTAAAAATAATTATTTCAATCAGACGAATGTTTAATGCTTAAATAATTTTTTTAATTAAAAGATTTATACTATCGTTTGCAAATTACTTTGATAAACTCAATAAATTTTTCTAGGCAAGAAAAATTGTTTCTAAAAGTAAATGTGACGAAACTTTTGTACAATTAAAATACTTCCTCCGTTTATTTCAAGAGCAGTTTTAGATATGAAATATGCTAATACTGATAAGGCAAACTGGATGCTATATTTAGAGATAGAAATAATCAAATCTTCATTTCATAAAATACATTAACATTCAAGACAGCAAATCATTTTGCTTAAATGTTTTTGCTTTTCCAGTTAATAATTTAAACATTTATTTTCAATTTATAATCTTTATGGTTTCTGCAATATAGTAATAACTTTTTAAGAAATGCTAGATATTTTATCTAGAATTTTTCGTAGCCTTCAATATATTTTGCACGTCAAAGAGATTTTGATGGTTCCAAAATTAAATTTTAATTTGAAAAATGCAGATCTGTTTACGGAAAACACTTTTTAATGCACACTGCATCTCTTAATTTTTATTATTTTCGAAAACGAATAAATTCTACCTCCAATTAAATTTCCTTGTTTATTTAACATGAAAATCAAAATGTCAACGAAATCCAGTTGTTTTTGAAAATCACAATTAAATTCTCTAAACCAATGCCGAAAATCAAGAAGAACCAGACCCTACCACTTTCTTCATGATTATTCCAAAACCACGACGCGATGAAAACACAGATTATTCACACCAAACGAAATCAAAACATTAGTTGAAATTGCCAAACAACAAAGTAAAATTCTTTTTTTCCGTCTACATCTCTAATTCAGAAGCACTGAAGGGGCAATTATCACATTTAGCCATAACACCAGCACCGCAGGGCACCACACATCTACATAGTAAACATTATCTCAAAGAACTGTAAACACAGGGTTGGCGTGTAGCAGTAATTCATAAGGACCGCATAGATACTACTTTACTACGCCTCTGTGCTTTGGCCTGTTCTTAGACACTGCGGCTGCGCGTATTTTGAAAGAGCATCTGGTCGATCGATACAGGGAGAAAACGCTTCTGTAATACTTTACTGGTAAAAGCGAGTGGATAAGGTGTGTGGGGGGGGAGCCCATTTCAGCTCATTTCAATTATTTCTTAAAAGCTTTTGGATCTTCTGTGACTGACAAGAGGTGAATGTGTCTGTTGAGCACATGTGTGCATAAGTGTTTTAGTGTTGTAAGTGTCTAGTCTGCCTCGATCGCGAAAACAGGCGAATTGTCTGTTAAAATAACGTCAGAGCTTCAACTTTCGTTATAAATTGCAATCGCTCTCAGTTTTCAATGAAATATAGAGTTTTAAATAAATAATTGACTTTGAAAATTCTTTTTGAGTCTCTTATATGCATTTATTTACTTTTAAGAGCGTCTGTCTATATGTTTTTGCTTTCATCTTTGATGATTTTGGTGTCACAATAAGTGGTTTTTAAAAACTTTTTTTATGTTTTTGAACCTCCCTTTTAGTTATTTTACCCTTTCAAGTTCACTACATGTTTCATTTTGAAAATTACTGAATTTATTTAAAAAATGAGTTTTAGACATGTAGCTGATCATAAATATGTAAAGGAAAAAAATTTAGCACTTTTTATTTTCAAGACATTTGCGGTTTCTCTGTGAAACCAGTGAACTGTAACGGGCTATTTTTCTGCCGAATAAGTTATAATCGAAATGCAATTTAACTTATGTATTTAATTTATAAGTATACGGAAGTATTCAGGATATTCAACCCTCATGAAATTGAATATTACTTTCGAAGATTCACTTTTAAAAAAAGATAATTTATGCAAGAACCCTCATCATTTTGTTTCTCTTAGAGATCGAAAGCAATTTATCTCTTGAAATGTCGATATCTTTGTGAATACTAACGGTATTGAACTGGAATTTTTATCTAAGTTGCCTATATATCTAGCTCTTAAGTTATGAAAGACAAATTACGCTACGTTTCGCACATGCGCAATAAAAAAATGCTCAATGTGTGGTTTCACTGCGAAACCAATGGACGCGAAAAGGTTAAATCAACCCTAAAAAGTTTAAACAATCCTTTAAATAACACCCCCCACACACACACACACAGGTTGAAAGTCACTCCATTAAAACATTTTTGATGATGCAAATGGTATCTCAGAAATAAAATTTCAAGCCTGTAGCTGAAAAATTTAAAAAGTTATCCTATGTCCGGCATCCATGACAATATCGAATATTTCAACTAAAAAAAACACACACACAAATTAATAATCAGTTATTAAATTCTAAAATTAATAATCAGTTATTAAATTCTAAAATTAATAACTGACCTTCTTGGGGAGAATTAAAGGAAAAGAGTGGGGATATCGATGCCAAAAAGCCACGTCTTCGTGATTATTTCCATGCAGGGTAGTATGTGTTTTTTTGTATTTATATCATATGAAAAGTACATAGGTTTAACTCTCTCGAAAATTCAACATATAATAAGTTTCATAGACAGAAATTAACTGAAAATGCCATGCATATGTGTGACAGAATTGATTTTGTTGCCATGGTTACACATTTGAAATGTCTAACACGATTGCATCGTACATAGGAAATGAATAAATAAAAAATACTTCATTAGTTCTTTTAGAAAAATGTTACTGACAAAGGGTGATATATAACAAGCTACAAATTATATATCTGATGATGATGAAAAATAATGACATTATATATAAATAAATACAGGTGTCTGAATAAAAATTTATGCTTACTTCGGAAAGCTATTATACAGGGTGTCCACACTTATCGTGGTCCAATAGCTAATTTCTAAAACGTCAGAGATAGACATATAGTTCTAATTGGAAAAATGCTTTAAATGAAGGGGAAAATTGCATTTTATGTTTTTTGAGCCACTAAATATATTTCTGAATAAAATACGAATTCTAACTTTTTATACGGTCCCCCTGTCCTATCAGTCATATTTAGTAAAATATACTTGACAATCTAACATTTTAAACAAAAAAGTCCCACTCTTCAGCTACTAAAACTGAGCGAGTTATGAAGCTTTGAATTTCATGATTTTTAACTAATCGGAGGCCTCGTAGAGCAACTGCCGCGCATTGATTGGTGAATCGTCTGCAAGACGGCAATTGAAATGGTGTAAAGTGGTCTAAGTCAGCGATATTCAAAGCTCCATAACTCGATCAGTTTAATTCTCAAACGAGTGGAACTTTTTTTGTTTAAAATATTAGAGTATCAAGAACATTTTACTAAAAATGATTGATTGGATCGGGGGACTGTATAAAAAGTTTGATTTCGTAACTTTCTCACGAATATATTTATTCACTCAAAAACATATATTATATTTTTTCCCTTCATTTAAAGCATTTCTCTAACTGGACCTATATGTCTATCTCTAACGGTTTAGAAATTAGCTATTGGACCACGATAAGTGTGGACACCCTGTATAAACAATTAATCATTTACATTAAAGATACACAACACAATTATTAAAAACGAATATAGAATCTTGTCAGCCCTCGGAGCTTTCATGATTCAAATAAATTTATATAATAATTTTTCACAGATTTACAATCACGAATTTATGCATTAAATCAATATTTATCTATAAATTAATAACTGAAATAACCATACTAATTCCAGGTAGTGGCAAAAAATCCCATTTGGCACTGGAACACCATGCGAACTTATCAGCTGTTGAATGTATAGTCCAGTGTTTCTCAACCTTTCAGTGTTTGCTACCCAATTTTCAACCATAATTTTCATCGCCCCCCTCATACAATACAAATTTATAAATAAAAACAATGCATTTTAATTACTAACAATGTATTTTGTTATTTAGTATTGATAAGTTAGTTATTAAATACATTGTGCAGTACTGATACAATCCTATTTATAAGTGTATTGTATCAGTGTAAATGTGTTTTTTTTGTATTATGTCCGAATGTATTTTGTTTTACTTTCCTTTCAGTAAATTAATAAAAAAAAATTTAATCATATTTTCTCTTCGATATGCTCGCGCCCTCTATTTAGTTTTATCAAGCGCCCCCATTTAGTTTTATCACGCCCCCCTAGAGTGGTGCGCCCCACAGGTTGAGAATTGCTGGTGTAGTGTGATTTGCAAGTTTTTTTAACTAATTCTACTTTTCTTCTTTCAGCATACCGTGATTTCAGAGGTTTCCCTGAATTCTTTTAATAATAATGCGGTATGCCGCGCATTTCAGATATGTACGAGAATTAATAGTGGTACTTCCAGTAGATTTGAGAACCTCCACGTTCTATTGAACTTACGTTCCCACAAGTTTTAAATTTCCTCTGACATAGTGGAACATACGCAAGTGAATAAATGCATTCTTTTTTTAAAAATATATTCTATACATAGAAAATTGCCCCATTGAAGTTTTAAAGGAGATATCTCGGACCAATAAAGATGGCTGATGTAGATGATGACTAAAAAAAAGTTAAACCACGTCTTTTGGCTACTGGTTACCTTTTCTTTCACACTTAAAATATACATAACAGGTTGTACTGTAATAAATGCATAAAATCTGCATAGCGGATGAAAATGTCCGAAGAACCATACTCCTACTTATCGCGAAAATTACACTCAAAGAATGATGACGTCACAACGGAACATTATACGAAGCATGCGCAAGAGGCATAATGGTTATGGGATAAACAGTTAGAAAGGACACCCTTGCATAACAAAGTATGATTGTGACGGTAGTGGAATGGTGTACTTAACCCAGTATAGTACTGCAATTTTCACAAATGTGCAAGCAGCGTGAAAACTAGCAACTAACTCTGTTTCTGTTGCGATCGGGGTTCAATTCTTTCAAATGGATCAATAAAAAACTTAATGTTTTATGAGGGTTTACGTTATGAGGACATGAGTCATAATTCTCATGTTTTAAATAAGGCTTCTTTTAAGTAAACCGGGTTAGTTCAATATTTTTAGTGTGATTTTCTCGAAAACTAGGTTTCTTAGAGGCATTGGACACTATTCATCCTCCGACACTGAAGAATCGAGTTATTCTGAATTTATGCCCTCAATACGTGATACCTTCCTTATCTATTCTGGTGCTCTTCCTAGGATACTAGATTAGATCAGTTCTTCAATGTACATTATTTATCATTCAAGTTTTGTCTGATGCAATTTATGATCAAACAAGCTGGTGGCAGAAGACGAGTAATTTAAAACTAAATCTCAGATAATATTCTTCTACCGATATTGGAAAACTATTGTGTAGTTCTAAACCTTACTAGGCAGGTCTATTGCGCAGGTGAGATTAAATGATGAATGCGAAATCAACCTTTTCAATGGCGTTTCTGTCAACAAAAGTAGCAGCTGCGCATCAAATTTACAAGCAGAAAAGTAAACGCCATTAAAAATTTTAAAAAAAAACTGTGAAAAATATGAAAACGAAAAAAAACGTGTAAAATTGTGTTAACGACTACCTCTACATTCTTATGATTGATAACGAAAGATCATTAGTGCTCGTAAAAAAAACGTAGAGGTTTAAGGAAATTGCTTATCATTCTCAGCATATTTCGACTTAAATTTTTATAGGAGGAATTTTTATAGAAAAACCTTGACATTCAAATTGTCTTTAATGATTTTTCCTTTTTTTTGAAGTGTTAAGTCTTGTAAACATCGATATTAAATTTATCCAAAAAGCTTTTATTTTAAAGAGCGAAATATATTACAGAATATCCAATTAAATGAAATTTTTGTTTAATAATATGCTCCTCAAATATACAGGCAACTCCGTTTCATTTGCGCACATTGGGAGTAAGACATTTATGCTCAATTAAATGGCTGCTCTCTTCTACCGTTTTAACTCTTAACACTCCATCAATCGCAATAGATAATAGATGCTCATGCAGTCAACATCTGTTAGCTGTCTTTAATGCATTGCATTTTTCTTACACACAGTATGCTCATTTAAATTCTCGTTAGGACTACACATGACAGTTATCCAGGAAAAGTTATCAAAACTGCATGAGCATGTCATATCCGTGAGAGACACTTCTACCATGTAAGGATGAAAATGATTCCGATTAACGGAAGGTTAACCATGGGTAACCCTCGTGTTAACCTACGTGAGCATGTGAACCTACATGAAAAATTTTTGTTTGCATTTCCTAAACTTCCCAACAGATGGCAGTCAAAGACCAAGTAAGTGCCATTCGTCTTCTGATCTTCTGGTAGAACATTTTTTTTTTGTTTGTGCACGTTACATTTTTATCGTCGTATTAATCAAAAAGTCCATTCGGACCTCACTGTGAGCTAATATTAGTAAATTTCTTTAATCACAGTAAAACTCGTGTTAACTGAACTAAAGAGTGGGGAGAACCGTTTCGGATAACGAATTTTTCGGTTAAGCCATGAACATCTGTTACTGTTTTGTATCTAATGTATGTTTTGTATCTATCTATATTTTGTATCTATCTATGTTTTATATCTATTAATGTTTTGTATCTTTCGTATGTGATTCTGAAATATTTTGAGTGTAAAACGAATACAGAACTCTTTCTGTTGGCTACACTTACGATCTTTATTAAAGTGAACCCTCCGTCGGGCGCAATACGCTTAAGGGGTCTA
>BGPR01050918.1:0-10942 GCA_013235015.1 Araneus ventricosus
GCTATGACACTCCACATTTGTAATGTGTTGTTAGTTACTTATGCTAAATCAGGTGAGATTAATCAGCTGCAACATTGGCGATGATGAAAGGCATGCGTTTCTCTTCTGTTACTTTTGAAAACTCACATAATTTAATATCTACCACTTTAGATATTTTTTTATTGTGAGTGAATATGCGTCCCTGATACACTCTTGAGTTGTCTTCCTCTCTACAAATGTAAGCCATTTCCTCGAAGAAGGTAACTTACATCCATATATAGATGCTAATTCAAATTTCTATCTCTGGTTTTTCTGGTCATTTTGAACAACTGAAGCAGTCACATTTCCCTTTATAATGTATACTTGACTGGTTATGCCAGGCGAAGTGGGATTAGTCAGCAACAACAGTAATGGCGATGAAATACATGCGTATGTTATCTACTATTACTTTAGAAAATTTATTTGATTTAATGTCAACCATTATAGGTATTTTTATTGTAGATGAATATGTAGTCCTCACATCACTCGTGAGTGTTCAATCATTGTTAAAATTACCCCTGATAACTGTGAATTTATCTTCAAAAGAAATGCCAATATCTTCAATTCTCCTTGAAAAAATATTCAGTGCGTGTTGTATGAATATGTATTCCTCATTAAAAATTACCCGTTATAATCATTGTTAAAATTACCCGTGGTAATTGCGAATTTATCTTCAAAAGAAATGCCAATATCTTCAATTCTCCTTGAAAAAAATTCAGTACGTGTTGTATGGATTCCGAGGTAGGTTTGACTAAACTTTCAGCTGAATACAAACAGTTTGAAGGTAAAATTCCGGCTGTGTTTGAGAATATCAATGCTAGTTAAGTCGAATATTTTCGAAACAGTTGTCAGAATACTATTATAGGAGGTCTTTCGGAATTTCTGGAGCTTGTTAAATGGAATGTTATATGGCGTTTTCATGGTCCGCCGTTGTAAGAGGGTTGACTGAAACATGTTAATGAAACCAATTTCCCAGGTGGAAAAGAGTATTAAAAACAAAGAAATCAGCACATTGACTTTCGTTAGTTTTCAGTGTTATCAAATTAGGAACCAAACAGGTGTGTTTATAAGGATATTTATTACTCTATATGAGCATCAGATTCTTATTTGCACATAAAAGTTACAAGGAATGTAAGAAATCTCTTATATAGATGAAATATTATGTTCTTTATAAAACATATTATAAATACACGTTTGACGACATGCTATGCATGGGAGGCAAAAAGCTTTTTTGACTTTTAGGTTTCCTTTTAGTTGCTTGTTTGAGTGTTGAAACAGATCTTCCTCGATTAAACAACGAGAAATTCGGTTTAAAAATAGTTAATTTCTTCTAAGAAAAACTCATTCTCATGCTCAACGGGAATAGAACTCCACTTTGCATTTACAAAATTATTAAGTCATTCAAAGTGTAAATTCCCTAAGTATGCCTTTTGATAAATTATGTATAATATATAAATAGAATAGATGTAACAGAAGTATTTTTTGCCGACATTTTTTAGTTCATGCGAATTTGGCAATTTGTTCTGCGAAAATTATGTTCATAAAATACATATCTGCCCACTAGCTGCTCGAATTATATAGCAATAATGTAAATAAAGACATGATATTCACAAAATATTTTTATGCAAAAAAAATCCCATCGGAGTCAATAACCCAGTTGTATGAATAACAACAAGCAAAGTGTATATCGGCTCAGCCAGCAAGTCCTTTGCAAGTCCTTTTTCTCCTCCAACACTCCTCAATCATTCTAAAGGGTTTTTGCTGGTACTGCGTCCTACTTGGTATTATCGCATCTGTCATGGCGCATACGGCAGCGGTTCCCAACCTTTTCGGTTGTGTGGACCACCTGTTGAGTAAAAAATATTTTGAGGCCCACTAAGTATATTATACAATTAAAAAAAAATCAAACATACACACGCGCATATTATATATTACAATGTAAACAAGAAAAGGATGAAACGAGAAATTTGGAAAATATAAAAAATAGAAAAAATATCATCGTAAACCGCTCATCGGGAGGGGAGGTTTTCCACTAATATTCCTAGTGCTTTTTCTGCTAACATCTGAAGAATAAACGTTAAAATAGGCCGTTATCCCCCAAAAAAGCACTAACTGCAAAGCAAAAAATATTTTTCTATAGGATTAAATATATTGTTTTATAAAGCAAAAAATGAGTGACAACTCTTGAAGCTCCCCTGCCTTTGACTCTTGACTAGCGTTCCACGGCCCACTAATACGCTGTCCGAGGCCCCAAGTGGGCCACGGCCCATAGGTTGGGAACCGCTGACATATGGTATTGTAAATTTCTTTGTTTGTGTATTACATTTCATCAGGGGTATCCTTTTCTTTTATTAATTGACTGACAAAGAGCCCCTTGCAGCAAATCCTCTTTGAATTTCCGACCTCATTTTTGTATGTCTGACCAACCCTTTCTTTTTGGTCCACCTTTGTTCAAACAACTCGTACCTAAGCTTTTAAACGAGGCTTAGCTTCAGGTTCTGAGCACTATGATCGGTGAAAATCTGCAGAAAATTTTCCAGAAATCTGGGTTCTGCATGAGAACCATTGCAATAGGTAGTATTCGTGTAAGGAATTTACATATAACCTTGTTACCATGGCGTGTGGCTTGGTAGAACCTCGAGTCGCTCGAGGTTCGTACTTGTGACTGTGGTCGGTGGAATTCTGACCATTCGCGCCGCTTTCACGAATTTTTTAAAATATATGATATGAACATGAGACCGCATGTTCCTACCATATGTGAACACAATTCAGAAATGTTCGTTATTTGTTACGAAAAATTCAGTTGTTTCTTCCTCTTTGAAATTTCCAAAAACTGAGATAGGTGAAGTTGCTTGTTAAGGGAAGCAATATTTCAAACGGATTTGTGCCCGTCCTTAATCTACAGAAGAGCTGAAAGCAGAAAATTAAGCTATTATTAGTCTTGGTCTTCTAACAAATAATCCTGGAAGGTTTACCTGAAAGATTTTCTTAGGAAGAAATTGCTTAGGAATTATTTTCAATTAAAACAAAATTTGAAAATATAAAACTCAACGTTCTGTGTTTAATCGTTGTATCTTACTTTCATAATATATATTTTAACATGTTTCCACATCAGCATTGCCTTTTGTTCCGAACATCAACCCTCTAACGAAGAATTTTAGACTGATTTAGGTGTATATGATATGTCTGCTTTAGGCCATTCCCCTCATGTCGCAGCAACCTAACTGTCAATACAGCAACAACCACCCTAATGATTTCACGTCGCAGCCATATCAGCCTTTATCAGAAACATCTCAAGGTAAATTAGTTAGGAGGAGGGTGAATCACTGTCGAATTGAAGCGAAAGGAGCGCAAAATTGCTCACAATCCCTCTTATTCAACTATCAGCGGAAAGCAATTTTCTACCTTTCGGAACTTAGGCGTTAAGTGGAGAAACTATTTGTTTTTACAATCACTTCTCATCTGTCGCGACTAACTCGAACTACAATCTTTTCTATCTCCTCTGATAGCTATTAGCAGCACCCTCTACTGCAACTGATAAAACTTAATCACCCTCCCCTCCTCTAAACGCATTTTCAATCAGTGTCTGGCTGCCACTGCAATTCTACATCTCGACTGGAACCTTCCTTTCCCCTCCCACAACCACTAAAAGGATTATAAAGCGAGAACTTTTCTTCTGTGTTTTGTTTGGCGATGAATCCCCTGGAAAAGAGTTTTCCTTGGCCTATTTAACAGGAGTCATTGATTAGATTGGAATAGAAGATTTTAGGAAAATTTGTCCACCCCTCCATCGACCCCCTTTGCGTCTGTCGGTGGCACGGATTCCGACGATATCGTTTGTTGGAAGTTGTTCCAGAGAGGGAATTAATTCTCGTCGTCTCTCACGAGAGAATGCGGGATTGGAAATGCATTATTCTAATAAATATTTCCACCCGCTCTTCTGCAGTGGGCAAGTTCGAAATTGCGTTTGGGTCATCTCTGGCGTGGGATATGTGATCTATTTAAAGTCATCAGGAATGCATCTCTTAAATTTGATGATCAATAATATTTATTGCGTTGTACAAACATTTAAATCCCCTGCCAGTTTGCATTAATTAATATGAGGCATTATCCAACAGCATTCGGATGTCTCTCCCAAATGCATATTTTCCAAAATTCATGAGAAGAATGAAGAATTTATTGGAAACACAGTGCTTGTATTGTAAGAAAGTTTTTTTGGCTCATTTACTCAGGTGATTATGCACTTTGTAAAGATAAATGCAATATTGCGATGATAGCTAAAACAAATATGCTACACATATAACTTATTATTCAAATAGATGAATATACAGAACAGAACGCCGTCTCTTACCCCCATACCCGTGACCAGACCGGTCACTGAACGGTTTGATGGGAAAGACACGGGAATTTTATTTAAGAAAAACAAAATAAACAAAAAGAAGGAAATATATACACTATGTACAGCACAGGCATTTTCACTTTTACACTATTAGTTCGTAAAGTCTTCTTTTCTTTAGATGTTGTTATACCTTTCTTTTATTTGAAGGCGGGGGGGATGTCCGGTAATTGAGCTACTAAGTTCAGCTCGCTGGAAAGTTGAAGGCTAGGGAGGCCGGAAAAGATATCTGTTTTCGCTAATGAATTTGATAATCCCACGAATTTTATGCCTGGAGACGAGGTTATTGGCAACCCTTTTCAGCCATTCTTGTTCGAAGTTTGACGCTGGCTTCCTCATATGCCAAGACACTGTGTAAATACACTCCGGAGCATAGTGAAGTGCCGTGCCAATTCCACCACAACTGCAATAATCGCTGTCAGACAGGTGAAACCTTCTGAGGTAGGCAGGGAAAGGTCCATGTTGAGAGAAGAAGATAACATCCTCTCTAATCCAGTTAGTGGGACGGAGACTAACTGAGGGCATGATGTTATAGATTTTCCTGCCTGTATCGCCATTCTTCCATGAGGTTTGCCTCATCCTCTTCCGGAGGAGGCCTTTTATGTGCGGTTTAGATGAATATACAGGGTGTCCGAAATGTATCTTTACAACTTTAGTATTTAATAGCTTCAAAACTATACTAGATAATAACAAACGGTTTTTAACATGTGACAAAAGTTTTTTAGTTTACCAGTAGACGGAGATTTGACGAAAAATGCGGACGCCATAGGAGAAAGTACAATGTGTAGCCTGGATCATAGAGACGAAGTCCGATACCCAAATGAAACGTTAGCGTCTGAAACAGCTGGGCGACCAGCTACTATTCATGGAGAACACTACTTCATTGCATAAACGACGTATACCTAACCCGAATAGTTGGTTGGGACGGTGGTTCCCTTCCATACTGTTGCGAAAGTCTTTCTGTGGGTGTATGATGCGAACAGTCCAACACGCAGGATAATGGAAAATAAAGGTTTATTTACAATTATGCAGGAAAACACGTACCACAGGTGCAGGAAACAATAGTTCTTGCACAGATTACCAATGTAAACAGACAACAATTCACAGGTAATAACAGTTCAGCACTTTGTTATCTAACAACACAAACAGTCAGGAAATAACTATTAACGACAATAACTGCACTTTCAATAGCGTTCAGCTCACCAGCTTCCTAGCTCGCACTGCGGACGAAGCTCTCAAGTCATTCCCAATGGATCAACACTACTCCCTCTGATACAGGCGCGATCCTTATATACTCTCTCCGACGTCACAAGGAGTTTTCTCGTATATTCACGCGTATTCCCTTTCCTAATAGAAATATCGAGAAAAGGGTTGCATTTTCTGAAATCAGCTATTTGTCGTCAAGGTCACCAAATTTGTCGCCAAGGTCAGGGGTCCCGGTACAGTCGCTGAGGTCACTCCATGCTTAACCTTGTAAAACTCTCTTCCCAACCATAAGACTCACATTGCTGGGAAGCGACTTTCCATGTTTGTAACAATACTGTGTCCCAAAGTTCCCTTGCACTTGGGCATCGGGCTTTGTCTCTATGAACCAGGCTAAACACTGAGCTTTCTCCTATGGCGTCCACATTTTTAGTCAAACCTGCGTCTGCTAGAAAACAGAAAAAAACTTTATGAATTAAATTGTCACATGTTGAAACCGTTTTTTGTTATCTATTAAAGTCTTTAAGTTATTAAAATCTAAAGTTGTAAAGAAACATTTCGGACACCCTGTATAATATGTATATGCAAGAAATATAAATTTAGAATTTCTCCGAGACTACTAAATACTACTTTAAGTCATACTTTAAATACTACTTTAAATTCTACTTTAACTCGAAGATAACACCAGTTCTACTTTGTCTAATGAGTCGCGAAAATCCTTTGTTTTCCTGAGCCCCAGTAATGAGGCGATTTCTGGTTTCGAGGGTATAAAAGAGAGAACAGGGATTTTAAATCTCTTGCTTTTTCACTTTGACCAGTAAACGCGTGTAGGTCGTTGAAAGGTCGGAAAAAATAGCTTTTAAAGTGAATAAATCGAACTTTTCGTGTTTATTCAAATCTGTGAAATCTTAAGATCATCTTTTCTGTGGAATTTTAAGTAAATATACACATAAACATGAATTGTCTGCTTTTTAACTGAGCATGAAAAACGGTAAAAAAGGTACGGCCGCAGATTACAGGATTCAAAGAATAGTTTAACATAAAAGGAAAACAAATTTAAAACATAAAGCTAACTATCAATAATTTAAAAAATTACGAGAGTTATGGTTGAAAATATCAATTCCTTTTAATTAATTGATGCTTAAAAATACGTTTAGTTTTTGAGCAGCTGTTAGTTTCATCATACGACGTTTTTCCTTAATTGAAAAATCTCGCAAAGGAACAAAAACAATAAAAATCGATCAGAAAATTAGCAAGCTTTATGTTTCGAAGCAATAGTTTTTAATAATTGCTGAAAATGATCATTTTCTTTATTGTTGAAATAGTTTATAATTTGTATGATTCCTTGGTGATATTTTTCAGAGTGGCTATGTAAAAAACCCGGAATCATTCTGTGTTCAATTTGATAACTTTTTAATGTGTCATCATTTTTCTGTAATAAACATCTTTTCAATGAATTAGATATCTGTATTGTTTAAGGTAGATGAAATGTATAACGTTAAGCCCCAGTCAGTGGCGAAACCAGTATTTGTGTCTGGGGGGGGGGGAATAAAAATGTCGTATCGTCGTGACGAATATCAAACCTCATGGTTTATGTACACCAAAACACTTTAACTTTACAGACTTTATTCATATGACAATTTGAATCATAAAGAACAATACAATACTTTCGATAATTTAATAAAAAATGCAATGAAATAGCTAACCAAAAACTGTCGCCGACCGCGTCAACGCTACAAGTGGAGTGACTAGAAAAGTAGGAAAATTGTTGAGCCTGTCAAGCCAGAAAGCAATGTCGACACGTTTTTATTATTTAATTTAAAACAGGAAATTAACAACAAACAGTGCAGTGATTTTAACTAAAATCAAGAATTCTGGCCTAGTTTATTTTGGGGTGGGTGGACCTGCAGCCCCATAGTCCCCCTGAATTCGCCACTGGCCCCAGTGTGTAAAAGCATGAAAAGAAAATATTATGACGATTCTCAGTGGCATTAGTTTTAAACAAATCAGAATAATATCGCTAATTTGGAAATTTCAACGTATGCGCCAATATTTATCTACGATGGTAGTTTAATTGAAAAATCCGACAATTTGCAAAGAGTGACGTCATTTTTCGAAGATCCACTTTCCAATATGCAAGGCATATAGCAAAACTATGAAACAAGTCAGATTTTTCGGTTTGCCTGTGACATATGCAATTAAAGCAGAACAATCATCGTTATGATTGCGGATAAAATATTTTGAGTAATTTTCAATAATATTACGAAAGTTCTTGTTTTCTTCCACCATTGAACACTTGACGATAAAAGAAAAAAAAATCCTGGATGCCGTGTGTATGTAGGAGGGGTTGTTATTAAAGTAAAAATATTATTGGAAACTACAGATATTCTCGCAATTTCCTCTTTAATCCAGAATTAAGGCGTGTGTGAAATTCTAAGACACAAAATTGGATTTCGTTGCGCAGTAGTCAACCAACTATAAAATACGTATTTTTAGACATAATCAGTGGCGAATCCTGGGGAGGTATCGAGATGCAGCCCCCGTGAGCTAAACCGGAATTCTTGATTTAATTTAAAATCATAACAACTGTTTGTTCTTAATTTCCCTTTGAAAAATAATAAAAACATGACAACATTGCTTCCTGGCTTGACTAGTAGGCTCGAAAAGTTTCCTACTTCTCTAGTCATTCCACTTGTACTTGTAGCATTAACGCGGTCGAAAACATTTTTTGTCTAGTTAATTCATTGTATTTTTTATAAAATTATAGAAAGTTTTGTACTATTCTTTATGATTCTTATAGTCAGGTGAGTGAAGTCTGTAAAGTTAAAGTGTTGATTTACATTATCCATGAGGTATGACATTAGTCACGACAATACACAATTTTTAAGACCTCAGACCCTCCCCCCATATCCTAATTCTGGATTCGCCACTGGACACAGTTCTTTCTTAAAACATGCTAGAAAACCTGTAATGCTGAATTTTTTCACAATTAACTGCTGGAGTGTTAAATGCGCTTGTCATACTTGTTTGATGATGAGGCAGAATTTTTTGAAGATAATCCTAACCTGAAGTAATTGGTTATTTAAATTTTATGCCTAAAAAATCAATACTGCTGAATGAAACTAGATACTTTAACTATTACAATAACTGCGAGAGCTCTAATCTTGTTATTTACAGAGTTATCGAGGTCATATATTGAAGTGACCAATTTTAATCTTATTCATTTAAAACTGTAATCATTTAAGCCTTATATGAACAGGAAATTTTCTTGAGTTCGTACTGTATATGTGGCTGATAAATAGTTTTCATTATTTGCCTTTTTAATCAGTAATTTTATTAATATAAATAAAATATTAGTTTAACCTTCCAGCGGGCGCACGTATGCAAGAAGATACTTATATCGCGTATCGTATTACTTATTTATATCGTCTTGTTTTAACAAAATAAATGCAACTTTTACTTATGTAATCTGTAGCTATTAGCTTTATACTAAACAAAGATTATATCAATAAAAATTTCCCTTAAACTTATAAAAGAACTATAAAAGTATGTAATACAATGCCCGATATAGGAGAGTGGGATAAAAAGGGATACCTTGATTTTGGCATTATTAATTCTTCTTTCTAGTGGACAAATACTGAATTATTCTCCACCCCTAGGAAATCAAAAAGAATGGCCATAGTTTCCATTTTGTTGTTGTTAACTTCACTTCGTCTGTGAACGTTTATTTGTTTTATGACGTCACATCTCCCGTATTCGTATGATTTTAAACTATACTTACTTAAAACTCATTACACTTGTAAAACCATTTTTAGTCGAGCTTATTATATGTTTACTAAGGATTTGTACCCTATCAAAGAATAAGGATTTACTCCAATAATTACGCTGTTCTATTTCGTTCCTTATGACCTCTGCACTTGGGATAAAACCGGATACTTCTTGTGGGGTAAAACGGGATACTAGGGGAAGCTACGGATACCCGACCGAAGAGGATTTTCTTAGATTGTGAGATAGTTGGAAGTTTGTGAGGGCCATTCCTATCTGACCTTTGCATCAAATGATCTGATGGGAAGCATTTCCAACAGTGAGAAGAAAAGAAAAGAGAAAATAAAAAAAATTCTATTAAAGAAGAGAAAATTGTTTTGTGGTGACTCAAAAAATAGGAAAAGAAAACTTCAAAACAAAACAATCAAAAAGAGAAGAGTATGAAGAACCAATACTGCAAAGCCGTCTTATAAAAAAAACCTAAATGAGCCCACTAAATCTGCAATGGAGCGGAGAATAAAGACAACTACGTTATGTGAATTATTAGTAGTCTTACTTGCTTATTACTATTCTTTGTCTTACTAATTGTCTTTATTCTTAAATTGTCAGCTACGGTAACTATTGTTAAATCTTAAAACATTTTCGTTATTCACAAATTGTTAACTATTGTAACTATTGATAAATCTTTAAAAAAAACTGTCTTAATTCTTAAATTGTCAACTATTATATCTATTGTTAAATCTTAGAAAATTGTTTTATTCTTAAATTGTCACATAAAATAAAAAAATACGTTTATTTTCCACTAAAAATCTAGTTTTCCCTAATTTCCCAGAGTGTTAACATGTAAATCCCGTTTAATCTCACTATTTCTTACTAGTGGGGTAAAACGGGATACTTTTACTTCTTCAACAAAAAAAATCATTAGTAAAAAAGTAATGAAACCGTGACTTTTCCTGAAAGATATATTAAACTATGACAAATAAAGTATATTTTAGTAAAATTTGACCAGCTTTGTGTCGAATAGTTTAACTCCAACGGGCATTCAAACCTTATGTATCCCATTTTACCCTACTTTCCCCTAAGTATCTCCTGCATATGCGTGCCTGCTGGAAGGCTAAAGTAACAGCATATTCCGTTTCGCATATTCATTATTCAATGCGATAATTTCAATGCAGTGATACAATAAAGATATTCAACAACTGTCCCTTGAAGAAAAAGTAAATGCAAATATTTCTCACCAGAGAATAATAATCCCGGTAATTTCGCCCCTTTGTGGAGAAAAGGATTATACTTGTAATAATAATCAATTTAATTCCGGTAAAGGAAACTCCTTTGGGGTGCAACAAGAAAGGAGACTAGCATTTCCTTAACAATGATTTTCTTTGGGACTTGTGAAAAGAATACCGTTGGAAACTTTTCTTTAAATTAAAATGAATACGAATAAATGTTTTGAAATTCAATAAAACACTCCCAACTAAATTATTCATTGTTGTCTCTACAGCTTATTCAGAATGTAAAAAGAATTTAAAGGGCATTTAAAGTTAAAATGTAATTTTCTCT
>BGPR01050919.1:0-10941 GCA_013235015.1 Araneus ventricosus
AGATACCGACGGATCAAAGTTAAAGTCAATGACGTCATTAATAAGTAATTCAATTGGTCCCACACCGGCCACCTTTGACAGGGCAACCACTGGGATCTTTTGTGAAGAGAGGCTGGTGGATGATGAATCAGTTCCCTTATCGGGCATTTCCTCGTCGCCTGAACCCGGCATCTTAAAAGAGGTGTCAATACTTTTACTCAGTGTAAACGTAAAGGAATTATCCTTTGGCATAAAGAATATAACACCAAAAAGGTCATTAATGTCCCGTAAATATCATTAGTCATCAGCAGAAGCACAAAAGCAATGAAAATAGGCCAAAAATTGTAAAGGATGCAAGGTCCAGCTCGGAGCGAAATTCCAACTATTTTTGAGGACCTTTCGATTTCTTGGAAATAATTCGGAAACGGGTCGACTTGGACACACCAAATTTAGTGACAATAATGAGAAGCCAATGCTCATCCGAAAACTCAAATTTCATAGTCCCCGGACGCCGGGAAGGGGGTCAAAAGTCAATTCCACCCCCAATCAGAGTGGTAGAAAAAGCTTGACCTCAGGAGCAGTATATGGCTGGATTCGATTACAAATAGTTGTAAAGGATGCACAGTCCAGCTAGGAGCGAAATTCCAACTATTTCTGAGGACCTTTCAATTACCTGAGAAATCTCGAGAACGGGACGTCCTGGACACACCAAATTTTCTGACAGCAACAGGGAACCAAAGCTCATCCGGATACCCAAATTTCATAGCCCTCGGACGTCTACAATAGCAGAGGGGCAAAAATGGTTCCAAAGGCAAGTAGCATATAAAAAGGAACTGCCAGTCCAAAACAGTAAATCAAACAATCAAGCAGAAGAGTAAAAGTCAATCAATCAAGCAGTGATGTTGGTGACGTCACCCGTCGCCATGGAAACGCAGGATCACAAGAATCACAGGTATAATGTTAAAGTTTTTAAATTCAAAAAGCTTCAAAATTTCAAAATAAAACTCACGAATCCTGAGGAATTTTCATTAGCACCACACATGCCATTGCGGCAACACCATTTCTGTAACAAAACATTAACAGAAAGCAAAGATGCAAGAAGATTAAACAGGAGCTGAAAAAAAGCTCACATCTTCCTCCAAAAGCTAGAACGACTCCGATATATTGGAAACTAAATACCCACGCCGGCACCGCCCACCCAAAGGGTTTAGGGCCAAAGGAACCGGCGGGGAAAAGGGACCCCCAAGCACGCCGAAGGAACAGCGCGCCCCAGCCCCACGGGCAGGATTTATTAAAAACCAAATAAAAGTTTACAGGCATTGCCCCATTACAAGGGCAGTGATTAAAACATAAAATTAAAAGCAGATCTTCGCCAACAGGCGGAACAACACAAATCTTGATGAACAAAGCACAGGGGCTTTCAGACATACTGTACCCATGAACAAAGGTAGTTATTATTACATAGTATTTTCTTATGAATAAAGCAAAATGGTTCTTAAACAAACTGTGCCCCTGAACATAGGCAGTATTTAAAACAATCAGTAAAATTAATAAAAACGCAAAGTCGAACAATACAGACTCAGCCCCTCAACACAGGCAGACATTAACTACAAAAATATAAAAATGAAGAAACACACACAACACTCACACAAACAACACACAAACAGTTAAAATATTTTGGTAAAAATTTAAAAGCCACCATGGGAAAGCCCGGGATCTGGAAAATGATCATGAACTAGTGACAAACAAAAGAAACCAAAAAGATTCAATTCAACACAAAACAGCAATGGAACCAATAAAAACCATGATGAAATCGAATAAAATCACTAAAATTCTATGATGCGGATTTAAAAGGGTCTAAAAATCAATCTCTCTCCCTCTGTCCTGTGCTCTGATCCGAAATCAATTTCACAAGATCCTGTGTTCTAAAAAATTTTTTGGTCCCGTGTTCCGATCGGATTAAAAATATTCAAAGTTGGATAGTCCTGTGCTCTAAAAATTCCCAGTCCCGTGCTCCGATCGATTAAAAATGTTAAAAATTTTTAGTCCCGTGCTCCAAAAAGTCTCCCAGTCCTGTGTTCCGGCCACGGACCAGTCCCATGTTCTACCCCAGAACACACGCACTCAGTGCCTGCGTCTGGAAGTTTTCGGACTGTCCGTAGCCCTATATGAGGAGCAGTGTGTGGCTGACAAGAGTATCGAGAAAAGCATTACAGTATTTAGAGTGTTCAAGGTGGACAATAAAAGAGATAAGAACATATATTTGTTAAAATTCCACTAACACTCTCCAAAAGAACAATCTAAAAAAAAACAGCCACCACTGAAGGGGCGAAAGACATTAAAAACAAGAACAATCATATTAAAGCAGAGGACTGCAATAAAAGAGCAAAAATGAATTGTCTCTATATGCTCCCGACGAAAAATTTCTTTTTAATTGTTGGAAAATTATCAATGTTGTTATCAATGTTGTTCAACTGCACTGAGGGACCTTTTGATGTATGTTTACCACAATTCCATCCAGGGTGCCACTAACCTGGAATGGAAGGGCCGGTGGTTGGTGGAAGAGCCCTAACGCGAGGTGTTGAGCCGGAGGTGGATGGCAGAGCTCAACACAGCAGCAAGGAGGGGTGGTCGTGGGTGGCCCTTGCTGCAAGCGCGCCGACGGCGAGTGGGTGAGGGTGGTGAGGACACTCGCACGCGACGCGCAAACCTTAGGTTAAGGTAGTTAAGTTAGTTAGCTCTTTAGTTAGGGGCCCCCAGTGCATTCCATGTGTGTCGTTGCAGGTTTCGTCAGGCGACGCACCCAAGACCTAAGTCAGGGGACGATCTAGTGGGTCAAGGACATCCGGATCCGGAGAATCGGTGTAGTATCATTTACGTATTTTGCCATTGATGTTTATTTAGCAAATTCTAACATCTTTCTTTTACAGGTGCATTGGAAGGACCAAGACTCAAGACCCGGACTACAAGCCAAGGCGATGACAGATCAAGATGGTAACAGGGCCCTTTTTCTATTTAGTACACGAGACACACACAAACCCAAAATTACACTTCATCATTAACCCAACCCATCCCGACCATGGCCAGGAGGGTCGGTCGGGGTGTGTATTTTTTTAAAAAGTTTTGCAGTCCCGTGTTCCGATGGAATTTATTCTAAGTCCTGACCGTGTACTCCATGTTCCAATTCCAATTAAAACTCCACCATCCAGAATCAGAGCAATCACTCCAAGTTCAAGACGCGCAATCCCGAAGAAGAGAGCCAAATTCAGAAAGATGAACCAGATCCCACGAGCTCCGCTTGGCTAAAATAAGTCAATGACATTTAAAAAGGTAAAAGGACAACACAGCACACAAACACACACACAAACACACCACACACACCCAAATTGGGTTTTAAAATAACTGACTCAGTATATACTAGTCTAAAATCACCAAGATATATTCGAAGTCGCAAAGCACGAACGCGACGGAAGGAGCGCAACAGCGCAGGAGCTCCGCTAAGATTTTACAAGTCCACCAAGGCAGACCAAAGGACAAAAGAAGTTCTAAAAGATAAAATACCAAGCCCAGCTTAGCAATTACCCGACACTAAAATGTTTAAAGTAGTTAAAATAGTTAAAATAAATGAGATGTTAAAAATCCCGGCAGGGACGCAAGAATCACCGAGCATATCCTCTAAGGGACCACTCCGAACACACCACCAATACCGATCAGGGGGAAAGCGAAGTTGCCCGGACCGAAGGACCGATCATATACTAAATTAATTTTGGAGAGCGGTAAGTTAAAATATAAAACCATACCCACCCATTAAAAATGAAAGACAAGCTAAAAACAAAACAGTTAAAATACGAAGATTTAAAATATGAATATGACTATATCTAACATATAAAATGGATAACAAGTTATAAACATAATATTTAAAACACAAGGTTTTTAAATATGAGAATGAATGTATTTGACAAATGAGAGTGATTACATGAGATGAACTCTAAAAGTATGATATAATCATGAACATGGGGAAACCCAATAAGTACAGGTTAAAAGTATGATATAATATGAAGAGTGAATGAAAGGTGCATTAAAAACAAAAAGCTCATGCTCCATGAAGGTGTAAACAACAAAGTGACGAGCAACAACACAACACATATTAATAGTCAAATAAGTTTTTAAAAGTTTAAAAGGCTACAGAAAAGTCCAAATTAAAAAAAAATAATTACTCATCCCCAGATCTGGCCAGTGATTCGCACACCCCAAAACTAACCCTGAACGATTCTGCCATTTTCCCGATAGCCTGTTTGTTGTTAATGAGATTCTTAAACCAGGCTCTTTTATGGGCGTCTGCGGGTCTAGTGAGGTGATAATTTTTGGTGAGCGAGCAGGAAAAGGTGTAGTGATCCGCATCGCCCACCTGTCCGCAGACGCAGAGCGGGGAATTCAATCTTTTGAAACGGTGTAGATAGAAAGGGAATGGACCGTGCCCACTAAGAAAGAAGATTAAAATTTTATTTTGTATTAAAAACTTGGGGCTAACCGAACCAATATAACTTCTGACTCTAATCCCCGAGGCCGAGCTATAACTATTCCAATAGTCTGTCCACTGTTGAGTAATATAGGCTTTGATTCTTCTGTTGAGATATGAACGGGGAGCTGGAATATCCAGCTCCTCTCCAGTAGAGATGGCCTGTTTTGCTTGCTGGTCGGCCCATTCATTTCCCGGGATACCCACATGGGCCTTTACCCAGGAAAGGCCGACCAGACCTCTGGTTGAAGAAAGATCCTGTTTGGTGTTGTTAACGAGTTGAGATCTGGAGTGGGCGCTTTTAAGTGCCATTATGGATGATAAGCTATCGGTATAAATATTTATTTTACTATTGTTGTTGACGGCCCAATTTGCAGCTTTTCTAATAGCCGTCAACTCTGCTTGAAAAACAGAATTAAAGGGTTTAAGTTTATACAAAAAGTTGTCAATGTTATGGTCATTCCGGAAGGTACACACGGCGAATCCAGTTTCATCATCCATTCTGGACCCGTCCGTGTATACCTCAAAATCTGAGTCCGGTATATGCTCTGGAAGAGAAATAAATTTAATATCTGAGTTTAAGTTTTTGATGTTGATGTTAAAATCGAGTTTAACTGAATCAATTAATCTATTGTGAATAACGGAGCGCCTCACCCAGATCTGAAATTTCTTAAACTCGGCCTCTGCTGTTATATGTAGAGGGGGGATGCCAGTCAGAACATTGAGTACGTTAGTTGATGTTGTACGGTAGCCCCTTGAAAATTTTATTAAAAATATACGTTGAATGGAGTGCAGTCTATCTGCCTGTACCTTAGTTAGAGCCCCGCCCCAGACGCCAGCGCCGTAGAGCAGGGATTTTTCAATGGTTGTAAGGTACCAGGACTTAATGAGAACTTTATCTACACTCCATTCCGTTTTTATAATTCGATTAAAATTACTAGTCAGAGTTAAAATTTTGTCGTGTAAAGAATTTATGTGGGCAGTCCAGGTAAGTTTATGATCGATATGAATTCCCAAGATTTTTAGGCTATCGGTAACTTTAATAGATGTATTTTGAATTTTAAAAGTGGGTTTTCTGTTCAGGGTAGTGGAGTTTCGCTTCGAGAATTTATGGGAGGCAATACTCCGATAGACCAAGGCCTGGCATTTATGTATTGAGAGGGTAAGTTTAAGGGAGTCTAGATCATTGGATATTTTGGCCAGAGCTGAATTGGTATTTTTCTCCAGGTCTCTGGCCGTCCGACCCCCTATAACCAAGGCCAGGTCATCGGCAAAGGCTTGAACGTACACCTCCCCGTTGTTGTTTAAGAGTATTAAATTTATGTATATGTTCCATAACGTTGGTGCGATCACCGAACCCTGGGGACAGCCTCTATAATATTGTTTGGTGACGTTAAAAATTTCATTGGTATAAACTACCGTTCTATTGTTCAGATAAAAGTACAGGAAGTTCATAAAAAATCTGGGAAGTCAAATATTGGTAAAAATGTTAAAAAGAACCGGCCAGTTCATATTGTCGAAGGCGGACTTGATATCTAGGGAGACGAGGGCTAGATGTTCTAATTGCATTCTGGTTTTTATTGTCTCCACTAGTTCCGTAATGGCTAGATCACAGCTCTTGCCCTCTAAGAAGCCGAATTGTTTGGGATGTAAGATGTTGTTTTGATCCAGCCATTTATTAAATTTTATCGAAAAAAGCCTCTCGACAATTTTGCCCAGAGTTGGTAAAAGGCAAACCGGCCGGTAAGAAGAACAAACACCAGGATCCTTCCCGTCTTTCAAAAGAAAGAAGATCCTGGCGTTGCGAAGGCAATAGGGAAAATAATTAAGCTTAAAACATAAGTTAAAAACGTCAAGCATAAAATTTTTGTCATAGTTAAAAACCGCTCTCCACATGCGATAGTCAATACGGTCCAGACCGGGGGCTTTTCCATTTTTCAGATTCCCGAAGACTATTTCTAAGTCCTCAATTATTAATGGGTCAACAGGGCCGATTTCCGGTGAATAGATCAAAGATTCTTCAGGAGATTGGCCTGGGAAAAAAGCATTCATTATATAGTTAATTTTGTCTTGTATTGTTAGGTTCGGATCATTATCTGGGTTCACCGCAATGTCATTGCTACTATTAAATTTGTTAAAAACGATGTTGAAAAGCGTGCCGAATCTCTCATTATAGTTTAGACAATACGATTCCCAGGCCTTTCTCTTTGTAAAAAGTAAAAGTTTTTTGTATTCGGCCCTGGCCCTACGATAAGCCATCCCGGTGCTCTGGACAGTGTCAACACTGCTATTATTGGCTCTAGCTCTTAAATAGATTTTGAATAATTTGCTCACCCTGTTTCGAGTGGACCTTAGTTCCTCATTCCAGAAGCTAAAACGTTGTGCTAGCCTTTTCGGTTTCTTTTTCAGGGTTTTAAAAGCAGCCCGCTGCACCAACTCAGTTAAATCCTGAATAAAAGCATTAAAATAAGTATTGTTTTTTATGTCTTTGAGTTTGCGTTTAAAATGGTTTAGGTGCTTAGCGATGTATTTCGTAAATCTTCCTAAACCATGTTTGGATTTAAAATAAAAATCGACTTCTGGAATGGATTCGGTAACTAATTGAAAGTAAATATATTTGTGGTCACTATGAGATTCCATGTCCAGGACACCCCAATTTTTAATAAAATTAAAGATGGACGTACTTATAATGGTGAGGTCAGGAAAACCGGAGTGAACAGGGTTTACGAAAGTCGGACCGTAATCAGAGATGTTGCTTACGTGGAGTGAATTTGAGGCCATGAACTCCGACAACCTACGACCTCGGTAGTTGTCGGAGTCATAGCCCCAGCTGCAGGATTTACAGTTGAAGTCCCCCACCATAAGATTAAAACTATTTGTAAAATTGTAGTCCTTAAATTCGTCCAGAATTGCGTCAATATCATCATGGGGGGGGAAATAGCAATTAAAAACATTGAGAATAAAATCACTAAAATGTAGTTCTATAGCAACTGAGTTTGTAGTGCTGAATTTAAAAAAGGTATTAAAATTTTTATTAAAAACATAAATTATTGCGTTTTTACTGTCCGATTCGAAAATCCTGCAGCCGAAGTCCGTTTTTGGAGGTTCACCCTTATAGAGATAGGGGTCCTGGACAGCTAAAAAATCAAGTTGTAGATCTCTAGCGACCACGAAGGCCCCAGAGTGAGCAGCCAAGCAGTGGTTGACATTAATCTGGATTCCCTTTAAAGAATTAAAATCCATAATCGGTCCTTCGCATAACTATTTCCTTTTGTTTAATCATTATGTTGCAGTTGCGGTCCAGGCAACTGTGGTCGGTCTTAAAGTTGGTTCTTGCTTTCCTGTTTGATTCCTTGCAATTAATACAGCTGTGACCTCTACAACGATGACTCTCTTCCTTTACCTCCCCACATTTCTCGCAAAGTTGTTTGTTTAATGGGTCACACCCCTTAGTGGTGTGTCCGAAAGCGAAACATTTTTTACATTGTTTTATCGAGATAAACTCAGCTAAACGCAATCTTGTAAATTGGAAATACAGTCCCTCCTTGTTTTTGAAGTCTTCGTACTTCTTAGGGTTAATCGACATCACCCAATGATTGTATCTGCTGTCCCTAGCCGGGATGCTAAACTCTAGATTAAATTGGGGTCTATTGTTTTCGTCCGCCAAAGTCAAGTTTTTGGCCATAAGACCAATTTTCAAGGTGTTCTCTTGGGTGTCTCTAGGGACATTATATAAAATAAACTGGGGGGAGCGGCGATTAGGGGTAACAAACTCATATTTGTCCATTGTTTCCTTATCCCCATGTTCCAAGAAGGTATCTTTGAATGAAGAGATGTCATCAGGGGAGGCAGCAATAAGCTTTACTCCCCCACCAAAGATCTTAACCACACCTCTTAGTCGTGCATCAGGTCTCTTGGTCTGAAGTATATCTAAAAATATCTTCCTATTAATTTCGAAGTCCTTTAATGTTTCGCTCTTTGGCTTGATTAATAGGACACCCTCGGGTTCTTTAGGTGTTAGGGCCACCGAAGGACCCTGTCTCTTATCTTTCCCTTGGAGTGCCACTTGAGCGAAAGAGCGCGCTTCTACTCTACTTTTTTTGACCTCAGCAACAATCTCGCGGTTGACAATCTCTAGACTTGATTTAATCTCGGGACATGCAGCGTCTTTAATAATTGCGGGAAGTTGATCCCTCAAAGACCGAGCGCTAGAATCCTTAATCTCGTCCAACTTCGGAATTAACTCCTTGACTGTATCGGCTATGTTGTTATTTAATTCCAGTTTGGCCCGGAGGGCGATGTTCTCCCTCTCCAAGGTCCAAACCTTAGCCTTTAGTAATGATTGATCTGACTCCGAAAGTGACAATTTTAAGTCGAAAATATCGGAGTCTCTTTTCCTTATCTCAAAGCATAACTCCTGCAAGATGGGCAGCAGTTCCCTGTAATGTAACTTAACGAAATTATTTCTCATAAGTTTTCCATACGTGAGTCCCCCATCCACCATATCAGAGGAGAATTTCTCCAAATTATTAAACCACTCCTTTATTGTTGGAAACGCTTCCTCAGTATAGTCAGCAGGGTTCATTTTATCAATCATTATTCTCAAATCGTTGGCGTATTTTTCGGAGTTAGAAGGCTGGGACCCCTCCCCAGCTTTATCAGAGGCATTACTCTTTTGAGTAGTCCCCTTTTTAACCATCTTAATTTATTCAAAGAAGGATAAGCCCACCAGGGGCAAAAAGTTAAAAATACTTTCAATAAAAGTTTAAAATTTCACACCACACAAACACAAGCAAACACATAAAGAACACAAAAATCAAAGCACACAATATATTAAAATTCAATCAAGGACACATAAAAGCATTGAAATATTAAAATTCGATAAAATACCAGTGCAAAGCCACTCCGCCGAATCCAGGGATCCCGTCAACCAGGCGCCCGCACCACACTCGAAACGAAAACCGGAAAGTCAGAGTTCACTAAAGTCACTTCACCGAGGACACCAAAGCACCTCAATCCTAGAGGAGTTTCCAGCACACACTGTTCAAGAAAGTCAATATTATTGTCGATGTTGTTGACGATGTTGCCAGAGTTCACCGATGTTGCAGTAGCTGTTTACTAGGAGTTGAACGTAGACACTGCGTCAATTTGGCAGCCGGGAAGCTCCGAAGAAGCACGTGACACCGAGGGCGTGATCACTGAGGATGGAACAGCACGGAACAGCTGATGGTAGGCGTTACCGCAAGTTGGGCAGGAATGGCTGCAACCACGATGTTTCGCACCAACATTCAGCAAAAATGGGCACAGAAATCCACCAATTAATCCAAACAATTCCAAATTTTGCACATGGGGGGATAAAATGGTCTATTATCCCGGTGTAAAGTTTCAAAACAAAGTAATTAAAAGATCGTTGTTAAAAGCACCAACAAAATTTCAGGCACTTTTCTAAGTCCTCTATCTCCCAAAATATTGGGTGGAATTCATTAAAAACTTGCCCGGACCAGCCGGGGGGCCTTAGACAATAAGAATACAGTAAAAAATTTGATTAAAATCAAGTAATTACAGTTAAAATCAGATGTAAACACAGAGCTCACCAGAACACGACCGCACGCTCGCTTGGAATGAACGAGGAATGATATATTGGAAACTGTAATTGATTCCATGAACGAGGAATTCCCAATAAGCACGAGTCATCAGCTCATGTTGATTACGTCCCTGCCCTTTGTCCACACTGCCCGTCGCTACTACCGATTGAATGATTTAGTGAGGTCTTCAGACTGGCGCTCGGATTGGACTTCGTGGTCCAGCCGGTGTGCCGGAAAGATGACCAAACTTTATCATTTACAGGAAGTGAAAGTCGTAACAAGGTTTTCGTAGGTGAACCTGCGAAAGAATCATTATCGGTTCATTTCCCATGTGGACATTGAATGATACACCAGGATCGCCTTTCTGTAGTTCCTTGCCTGTGCTGGTTTCCACAGGACTTGGGAACGAAGTGCCAAAATTCGAATCTACGACGCCAACTATGGATGTGCCTTATATTGTGATCCCCGGCCCCGACATGAGCAGGAGGGGGGTTCCCTTTATCGGGAGCTAGGCTTGAAGAGATGTGCTGAATAGCACACCGCCCCGAGGTGTCGAATCCCTCGTGGAAGTGTCTTGAACACATTCTTTTGTAGACTTTACATATTGACACCGTATGGCACTCCTTTTAACTGAACTCCTATACTAAGATTTTATCCTAGACCATATGTTTGGTGCAGAATAATCAAAAATTGGTTTTTGCGCCAATAAACCACATCATACCATACCATATTTGAACTCATTCTCGAACGCACTACGACCTTTCGGAACCGATTGGCCAATACACTTAGTACAACGCTGAGCAGTGGATCACTCGGCTCACGGGTCAATGAAGAACGCAGCCAGCTGTCAGATTTGGT
>BGPR01050920.1:0-10941 GCA_013235015.1 Araneus ventricosus
ATTTTTAGTTATTAAAATATTCACTCGTTGCTTCATTAGAAGACTTTATATACTTTAACTAATCAAATTAATGAACCAAAAGTTTAAAAAATTATTGTATTAAAAACCTGGATTTTCTCAATTTTTTTCTGCACTTATCCGCATTGACTTCAGAACGATTCCTATAATTATATGAAAAATAATTATAGGATATAAATATACTATGTAAAATATGCTTATGTGAAAATACTCATGTTAGATGCTTCCGGTTTTCACTGAGCATTTAACTGCTGAAACAGATTACGCTGATTATGATAAGGCTCAAAACAATTTATGCAGAGGCACACTTTACATGCTTGACAAATCCAAGTGCTTTCTACGGCATGATTTCCAAGGGTTTTAATTTTTAGGCTGCTACAGTGCCTGCACACCCTTTTCCTTCCTTGAATTTTTACACGCTCATGTTTGTGAGAAATGATTCGAGTTGATGTGGCGATAGAAGGCCGCAAGTTTTTTTTATCAATGAAGCTATCAGTCCCATCTTAAAAGTATATAAATTCATTGGTCTTTTCAGATTGGGCATATTAGTTAATGTATATATAATATGGGCATTGTTTACTGCAGTATTGATAAGAAACCGATACATATAAAACCACCACTTATAGGACTTGCGGGCTACATCATAGTATTGTCTCTTCTGATCTGCAAGACCTACCCCTCCCATAAATTTGTTATATTGTCTTATAGTTTGGGGGCAAGGAATTGAAGCAACATTACCTCCAATTCTGCGTTTTGTTGACTCAATCGTATACGTGTTGGCAGTGGACACTAAAGCTATCTCCCTTTTGTCTTTCCAAATGGTACAAGTTAGATTTGGAGTTTCAATGCATTGAAAACACTTGCTTTCTCCAGCAGTCTTAAGTTTGAATTCTTTTATGTTTTCAGGGAGATATTTCCTATTTAGTATAATTGTACCAGTTGAATATTGTCCAGCGTTCAACAAGTCTCTCATAAGAAGAACACTGGAAAAGAATCGATCAAAAAAGATATGATGCCCAGTGCTTTTCAAACAACTGCACAAAAAACGAATTACATCATATCCTAGCCCTTTCTCACTACGGGGGACATTATCTTTCTTTCCACAACAAGGCTCAAAGTTATAAACATATTCAAGTCTGGAATCGCATAGCATCCAAACTTTAATTCCTCGTTTAGCTGGTTTCATTGGCATATACTGCACGATTCCAAGACTTCCTTTATATTTAATAAGTGCTTCGTCAATAGACAATTCTCTGTAAGGGGAAAGTGCTTTAAGAAATTCAACTTTAAATCTTTCATAAAGGGATCTAACTTTTGCATAATATTATATCCTTCATCTTGGGGATTTTTCTCTTCTTCTCTGTTTGACAAATGAAAGCATCTCAAAATTTCCGTAAACCTGTCCCTAGTCATCGTTCGTTTTATCATGTCGTTTCCTAACATTGGGTTACTTGCCCAGTAATCACTCATTTTTGGTAGGCGGGCTATACTCATAATTAGCATTACTGACAAAAAATTCCAGATTTCTTCCACGAATTCAACTGGCTTCCATTTTGAATGCGTGATATTTTTCTTCTCCTGGATATATTCTGCATATTTGTTAGTATTCACTCATACAGTTTCGCACATACTATTCGTGAAGAATAATTTAAAATATTCCGAGGGGTCCGATCCTGTTGGTAGATTGTGTACTGGAACGCTACAAAAATTCGGCGAGTTAACTTCTATTTTGGAGTTATCAATAGCTGACGTCCAACTAATTTTGCGATCCTTATCAGCCCCTTTTCCATCTTCTTCAATCGCTATTGATTGATGAGATTGATCGATGTCATCTGCATCTTCTTCAGTTTCAGTATCAATTTCAGCTTTGTCGGTTATTACAGAGGAATCATTTCCACTATCTAACTTTGGCCAGTCATCATCTTTGCTTGAAATTTCATCCTCGCTTGAAGTAGATCCGAAAAGAATGGCATCTATTTCAGTCTGACTCAAAATAGTTCTTTTCCGTTTACTCATGCTTAAATTTAAATTAGCTCAGAAGCAATATCAGTAAAAGAAACTCTCCAGAAACAACTAACTTGTATAGTAGATATGTAGTACGGACCTAGCAAGCACTATTTTCTAACTAAAATCTACAAGTGAGTAAGGAGAAAGCCCTTATATACTTTTTCGAAGAGTATTGTTACATTTCACAATTCTTTTCCACAAAAAGGGTCTGTCTTTCAGGAGTGATAAATTAACCTGTTGCATCCTAAACTGGTAACCTTTAGAAGTGATTGAGAATAATGGGAATATTTAGAACATCTCCTTCGGAATTCAGTTGTGTTCTGTTGAATCCACACTGAACAAGGAAAAATAGGCTCCTTTACAATGCAAGGCTCTTATTTCCATAGAAAAATCTGTCGGACACGTGTTCCATGTAATTTTACCCCTACTTACAACATAAATAGTTCTGAAATAGGCTGTAAAGGTCAGGTGTAGCGTTTCCTCTTCTTGGGTATTTTTGACACTAAAATTAGTGACAATTCGGTGATTGATTTGATGATACATTTTTGTAATGACAATGCAATAGGATAAAAGACTACTTTTAACATAGAGAAACATGTTTCTGCATGCAAGAAACATGCTTCTTTCTTAGACTAGGGAAGAAATAGTAACAATTGTAAGGGAATTTATTTATGAGGAAAGCACAAATGTTTGTAAGTAAATAAAACAGAATGGCGAACGTCTATATTTCCTTTGTACGAAAAAAGATAAACTAGAAAATTGAGCGTACTGTAAATGAATTTAGAGTATAACTGATACATCATTCATTATATCTCAAGATAGTTGATTCTAGATTAAAGTCTTTGTGATTAATTGAATTTCAACTAATTTATAAGAAAAGATTTTTTATTTAATAAAAAGAATATAAAATAAAGCAACTTATCAGCAATAAAAGCAGCAAACTCAGAAAGTAATAAATCTACTGCATTAGATTCGGAGGGTTTTATCATATATTTAAAAATTGTTTGAGGTAAAATATTTTAGTTGAGGCTGTTTATATATATTTTTTTTTCTAATTTTTTATTTCTCCGGTAGAAATTGAGTAAAGTTGTTAATCTTTTCGTGAATTTTAATTTTTGAGATTGTTTAGTCAATTCATTAAATTTTCAAATTTTTCAATCCTGACTCAGTTTGGAAAGCTTTTAGAATAAATGCGTTTTAATTATTGGTCCCTCAAATGTTACGTGGAAAAACTTCAATCAATACTTTTTTAAAAAATGAAGTTATATCACTGATATATGCTTTTTTTAATATGACTCCTTATCGCTTAGAAATAAAATGTAATGTCTCGTATTTTACATGCTATTGCACAAACCATTTACAGCATTGATTTTAAGAAAAAAACAGAGTTAATAAAAAAAACTTTTAAATGTACACTTTTCTTTAGTTGTATATAATGGGAAAGCATTTTATTTTAGTTATTTCTCACTGATTAATCTTTAGTTTAATTCATTATTATAAATATTATGTAATCTTGAAATCATTTTTTACACAAATTTGCACTTATGAAACGCCTCTTGTGTGGAGTTGAAAATTAGTTTTTTTTAATCGATTAATTTATAATTAAGTTATAAAAATATTAAAACTGGTGTATTGTCATCGAGAAGAAAAATTGCAAGAAATTTTAAAAA
This sequence comes from Araneus ventricosus, assembly GCA_013235015.1. Classification (NCBI taxonomy): domain Eukaryota; kingdom Metazoa; phylum Arthropoda; class Arachnida; order Araneae; family Araneidae; genus Araneus; species Araneus ventricosus. The sequence goes on from BGPR01050920.1 coordinate 3,696, forward strand.
TCCAGGACATTACTAAAAACAATTGCCACAGCTTACGATTTTTTTTTGTTTTTGTTTGTTTATATTTAAAATCTTGAATCCTTTAATCAAGACCAATCAATCAAAAAATTACATATTCATGAGTAAATCATTTTAATTATATTTCCAGGAGTAAAAGTTAACCCGTTTTAAATGAAACATTGTTTCTATATTAACATTCAAAATGATATTTGTCTTCACTACAAGAAATTCAAAAAAATCTACTCAAATAAATTAATTTCCAAGAAATTTAAATTTTTAAACAGTTTTCTTACGCTTCAATATTTTTTCATTCAAATAAATACAGATCTTGTTTATTAAAAAATATAACAGGTTAAAATTATTTCAGAATCTTATTTTGAAAGTTCAGCGTTCAATTCTTTCAGAAAACATTTGAAGCTTCCCGCAGGCGAAATCAATTCATCACTGTCAGCTATGAATAGCGGACGTTTCCCCTCCTCGAAGAAATGCTTGGGGAAAATTCGCTTTACTACCCACACCCCTAGTTTGACCCTTGCCCGCCCGAAAATCCGCTTGGCTCGTATAGAACCTACCAAGCCGGCTGGGGCGGGTGTCGTAGTGAGAGTGTTAATAAATTGAGAAAAATGTATTTTCTCAGATGCTAGATTTGGGGGAAGGTTAAGGCATGAATTCATCAATAGATTTCTTCTAGGGTCAAGATGACAACTTGACAAATTTAATATTTTTTAGACATAGATATTTAGAAAATTTTTTCTCCAACCCAAGTTTTAAAGAATTTTACTTTTATCTGCAAGAATTTTATGACCATAGACAGAAATTCATAGTGCATATGTTTGTAACAGAAATGAAATTTTGAGACTTTCATGACTGGTAAACACTATTTGCTTAATTTCTCAGCCTGATAAATTGATATGAATGCTCCAAGCATATTTGAATGTATAAATACTTACTGTCAATCTACTAAAACATGCATTTTGTTTCATTCACAATGGGCCTTTATTAATTTAAGAAATGTAAGTTATTGCCACATTTTGTCACTGTCAAAAAATTGATGAAGTGGTTTGAAAAATAGTAGTTACAATATATTGGTAGAATGAGCATATAAGTTATTTAATTAGTATTTTATTAGCTCTCTTTTGGATATTTTTATTTAGTCAATTCAAATCACTTAGTTAAGTGCATATACGAAGAGTTGGGAAATAAATATCACCACTTGAAGTTTCAGAAATATAACGTAATTCTTTCATTTTCTTTTTAAAAATCTGCCTTGAAAGGATGAAATAAAAATTTGCATGTATTCATTAAATATATGAACATTTAAATATAATTATCAAATAGTTAAGAGTATGGAAGCTGAATAATACTTTTGATAAAAGTATAGAATATATTGCAGTACTCTGAAAATAACAATGCAGAGTTCTTGGTTTAACTTGTTAATACCTAGTGTCTTATAAAGGCAGTAACATTTCCCTTCCATGGTTAAACCAAATGCATTTTATTTTACCACGTTTTTATTAACTCGCTTTCTTGTCTGTCTGTCTATCTGTTTGGTACAAATTTTGCAATGAATTTTAAACTAACTTCCCGATGATCTGGAGACTTGGAATTTTAAACATAGCTCAGAACTAGATGACAATGCAATATTAATTCGCTTTCTTGTCTGTTAATTTTTTATTTCATATTTCGTGTTTTACTGACCCAGAGCTTCGATAGATGGCGCTGTCCAGGCGTCACTTGTGAATAGCGAGGAAGGGGAATCTCGAGTTTGAAGGATTCCAAGAAATCGCGGGGGAACATCGAAGAGTGGATTGAAGTTCGGAGGGGAGGGTTTCCTATACCAGAGTGACAATAATTTGTTTGCCGTGAAATTCCAGAGAGGGGTAAGTAAAATGCTGTTCGGGTGCTAGTTGTTTTCACGAAGGTTTCTGCGTCAAGTAACTTAATTTTTCAGGAAAATAACAATTTCTATTTAGGATCAGGTGAAGAGAAACTGAAATAAACCTGAAATTTGCCACATGTCTCCATCATAATCTCATCAAGATGGTTAAAATCGATTGCAAAATTTCATACACAGAAGACTAAAAAGCAGAAAATAATTATTTAAATAAAATAAAAATTTTAATATACCACGTTTTTAAAACAGACTAAAAAGTAAAAAAATTTTTCTAGCCCCATACAGATTTATAACCTCATACAGATTTAAAGCGAAAAACATGGGACGCATGCAATATTTAATAGTAAGGAGTGGAGGGAGTAGCTGTCGTTGAGAAAACTCGCACAACAGTTCATATAATTTCCATTGCAAAAAAATTGTTAGTGACTGAAATAAACTACTTATGCATCTTTTATCTATTGCAAGTGCCCCACGTTTTTCACTTTAAATCTGCATGGGGTTATAAATCTGTATGGGGCTAGAAAAATTTTTTTACTTTTTAGTCCATTTTAAAAACGTAGTATACTAAAATTTTTATTTTATTTAAATTATTTTTTCTTTTTTGCTCTGTCTAGCAAGCCAAAATGTATTCCCAAACTGCAAAAAAAATTTCAGTGGGCATATACTAACAATTAGCCAGATTTTGAAGTTAAAATTTTGATCATTGTAATTTTTTTTTCTGTCATTGGATTTATTTGTGAGGAGGAAGGAATTAGAAAGGAATCATTTTTTTTTATATTTTGCCAATCTTTAATATTTATATATAAAAAAAGTTTTTTAAAATGATTTTCTACCGATTTTTTTTAAAAGACCCCCCCCCCCAAGAAAATTGCAATTTAATTTTACTTTACGATTATCTTAACTTTGATGTTTTAAACATATTTTAAAAGAAATTTTTTGAAATCTATGCTTTAAATTAATTTGGGTGTTTGCGGGTTAAACTAGAGCACATTTTAAATAAGGCAATTCTTCATTTTAACTGTGGGCATCATTTATGAAGGTTGTTTATACAAAAATATCATTCATATAAATTAATGATAGAATTCCTGAGATATTTCCTTAGTTTTAATGTAAGGATCTGTGAGAATTTAGTTTGAAGTCTACAATGAAAAAAAATAAAGTTTGACATCGTTGCATACATTTTAGTCTAGCTGTTAAATTTTTTAGAACAGTTTTTTAAATAGTCACTAATACTTTTCAGTGTTTTTTAACTAAGAACAGTTAACCTTGGTTTAAAATATAGCGCATTTTCCCATTATTTTAATGCAACATCTATTAATAAAACAAATATTTTTTTTTATTTTAACACTTAAAAGTAATATACCTAAGTTTTAAAGTAAGATAGAAGCAAATGATATTAGTTGAAATGTTTTCATTAAATATTCTTTTATTGCAGTTATTGCCAATTCGCATAAAGATCAAGATCATCGTTGCAATTTGTTTACTGTGAGAATTTTTAGCTTATTGGCATTGTATTGAAAATTAAAATGTTTGCAAAAACCGAATTTTCAGCAATTTTTATACAAAGGCTGAAATATATCATTACAGCAAAAAGTCCAATTTGATTAAGCTTCCCAATACACAATTTTTTATAGATTTAATTTAAATGTTTTAAGATGTACTAAATAAAAGGCAGAAATCTTCCAAACGCGTTTTACTTTTACGATTACCATTCAGTTTTAAGACTAGAATTCTAAATACTGATTCACTAAAATTTTAATTAGAGTTAACTACATATCTCAGATTTTTTTTAGCTTTTCTGTTATACAACAAAACAATTCGTAATGTTATATATTTCTTATAATTTTTAAAAATTTTTGTAAGACTGAACCAAAAATAATTGAAATTTGTAATACTGTTATTAATCTAAAATTTACCTTTGTTGCCGATCGTCTATTTTTATTATTATCTTTGTTAGCTTCATTCCAATCTCTGTTTATCTTTCGTATGAATGCACTCATTTCGGACTGTTTTCCGCCACAAGCTGGGAATTCAGTTCTGCAGCATACGCCATAGACAGACTCTTCATTCTTGAATTCTTCGGAGTGTTCTTCAAATACAATTTCAAGATTATCCATAATTTCGTCTTGACATGATTGCTCATCATTTGTCCATTCAATATCACTATTATCGTCGTCCCATTCAATATCACCACTATCATTGTCCCAACCATTGCTATTATCTTCGACCCAGTTAAAATCATCGCTATCGCTGTCGCCAGTGGTGAAGAACGATGAGAAACGCGATTTCTTCGTAGCTTTTATAGAACAGCAAAAACTTTCATAATTTGCGCAATCTTCCATTTCTATATCCGTAGTTTGGTTACTCTGTCGTTTACTTAAAAAAGCTGCCATAATCAGTCTTTAGAGAAAAAACATGGACCTACAATTTTACCATGAATCAAGATGGAGTTAAGTTCCCTCAAAATATCGCAAATAAAAGCTTGAAAATCCAGGTTCAACTATCGCGCGCTCTTGAAGCTTCGAGAAGCAACCCTGCGCCGATTGCATTGCTACTGGTTACTAAGGCACCAATTGCTATCTAGAATGATAGATGATTTCTATAACACAATTTTGAAGCAAAAATAACAAGACATTAAAAATCTGTTATTTATTATTATTTTTATTATTTTATAATATGAACAACTGATTGCATTTTGATGACAAAATATTTTGAAATATTATTATCTTAAAAATATGCTCTTAAATTTTATTTATGTATTTCTCAGTTTTTTGTGTTTTCATTTTTTATGCTGAAAAAAAGATAATTTTTCTGTCTTGAATAGAGTCCAAAACTATTTTATAAGTTCAAAGTCTTGCGGCCTTATTCACCATTCATGGTTAAACCATGATCAGCAGTTAAATGATGGTTCTGCTATCATAATGTGAAAGCTGACCGAAATGCGTTCCCAAATATATAGCCTGGCGGATTGCTATTTTGGCATGGTATCTCAATTTCTATGTTGTTGGCGATTTTTAAAATTACCCTCAGCCTTCTAGCAAAACGAGTTTCTCGCCAACTCGCCAGTTAGGGTATACATCCAGTTGATCATTTCGGTCAGCATTCGCTTGTTCGTGTAAATTCCCTTTTAACCGCTGATCATGGTTTAACCATGGATGGTGAATAAGGCCGAAAAGCTTATAATTCACCAAATATGTCACCGCTAATATGTATTGTTGGAGTCTAGAATTTTGTCAAAAAGGTCCGACATATTCCGAATTTTCAATTAATGTGTGAAACTCCAAAATTTTCAAAATGCTCTTTATATTTTTAAAAAATAAAAATACCCAAAATATTCATTAAATTGCGTTAATTTCTTTTAGTACGTAACGGGGAAGATAGATGGCGCCCTATGTACCCGTCAGATATGCTCTTGGACTCTTTTATAGTAATAAAAGGTAATTTTTTTCATTTTTGAAGAAAATAAATGCACATGAAGAGTTTTAATAATAGTTTCTCAACAGTTAAAGATTCTTTTTAATGAAAATACGGCTAAAATTTTTGAAAACCGATATTTTGTCCTGTGTGTTTAGTAATTCGGCAACCCTATGCGGATAACCTTTGAATACAACGATCAGCTCTCTTTAGAACGTGAAAGGTCTCCCCAGCCGCCGCAATTGAATTCTTCTGCCAAGGTCGAAAGTAAGCCAAACAGTTCTTCCACGGGTAGAAGTTTATTGGAGTTTTTTTTTTTTTTCTGCTTATAGAAAAGGGGAGCCGTTCTCTGCGGTTTTTGCTGCTGCAATTAACCAGATTTCTTTTGTAGTGCTCTTATTATATACGTTAATTAACTCCATATATCTCGCTGTCTATACACTTGTAATTATCATCAATAATAAATTTATTGATTTAAATAAGATGTAAAGATTTGATTAAATATAATGTATAGAAGATTATTTTTGATAGTTATTCTAGCATTTGTGGCTACTCATATAAATTATTTTCTTGATTGAAACTAATAATCATATCCCTTTTTCAAAGTTGCGATACAATAATGAAGGACAAAAGTGTGCTATACATTGAAAGCGTAAACGATAACTTTACCCCTTTGGTACTAAACTCAAAAGAAAAGAAAGTAAATATTTATCTCTGAAATAAGAATTGTGCTACAAAAAAAAACAGCGACAGAAAACAAAATTCTTCTCCATGCAAATAAACATTTAATAGAACTTAAAGAACGATTACAATCATACTAAAATTTTCAAATACAATCATACTAAATTATCAAAACAATTTTTAAATTTCCATATTTTAAATACAGTAAACATTCTAGAATCTTTTTTTCATTTGCTAGAAAAATTTACATTTCATTTTTAGTATGGATCATTTCGTGCTGTGTTTAAAATTAAACATACATTAATTATGGAATATTTCATTTTACTTTAATTTTTTGACTCGAATGAACTATCCAAAACTGTAGGGAATAAGTATACTCTATATTTATATATTTATGAAGAAAAGGAAACCCATATTTTTATGAAAAGCCTCATAACTGAGCTTTATTTTAATTCTACATTTACTTGTTTGATATCATTATTTTCAGACTTATCTAATTTAGCGCAGTATTCTTTAGAATCAAAATTTGATTACATTTTAAAAATTTTGAGCCAAAAAAAGAAGGAAATATTATTTAAACTTTGTTGCTGACATAAATCCTTGGTAATTAATGAATCGATGAAATTGGTTCAGATAATATTTTCTGAAGTTATGACCATAAATAATCGAAATTACAAGATAAACGATTACAGTGATTAATACTGGAGTTTAATTTACTCTGTGTTATACTGTTATTTATACAAGATTGACGTCCAGTTTTAAGCCACACGAGGGGTTTTGGAACGGATTTCCAATTTTAAACGTTCCATTTTAAATGTACCACTCTCCAAACTCCCACCCACACTCAACGTGAGGATATTATTTTCTAAGATAACTAGCAAGCATTGACTCTAGAAATAGCTGAAATTTCAAGATAAAGAACGTGAATTCGCTAGATTTCCAGTTTTACTCTTTTGTCTACTTCGTTACAGCGTTGTTTTCATATTAGATTATCATCAAGTTTTAGGTATACGAAGGCAGTTTCTTGGAACATACCTCGTAATTTTGAATGTTGACCAGATGACGAGAACAAATGAGCTGTCACGCCATTCTCCAAACTTCCACTCACACCAACGAATAGTGGTCCATTCGGTTTGTAGCGCGACATATATCGAAATTTCGAGGTAGGCAAATGGCTTTAATTCGTGAGGGTCGGTAGAGAAACCGCTTCACTGGAAAGCCATAAATTAGCAATACGTAACTGAACGAAGTAAATGA
>BGPR01050921.1:0-10941 GCA_013235015.1 Araneus ventricosus
TTTATCTTCACTGTAGAATGGATTTAGTATCTTTTGAGGCGCTCCCGTTTGAGGCGATAATGGAAAATTGTCCCATTCAGGCGCTGAGGGTGAAAAGGGTTGTCAGCTATTCCCGTTTCAGGAGTTGGGTTTTGAGATTACCATAATTGGCTTATCTATACAGTGTCTTGGCATATGAGGAAGCCAGCGCCAAACTTCGAACAAGAATGGCTGAAAAGGGTCTCCAGGCAGAAAATTCATGGGATTATCAAATTCATTAGAGAAAACAGAGATCTTTTCCGGCCTCCCTAGCCTTCAACATCCCAGCGAGCTGAACTAAGTAGCTCAATCACCGGACATTCCCCCCCTTCAAAAAAAGAAAGGTATAACAACATCTAAAGAAAAGTAGACTATTACATACTAATAGTGTAAAAGTGAAAATGCCTGTGCTGTACATAGTGTAAATATTTCCTTCTTTTTGTTTATTTTGTTTTTCTTTTTTCTTAAATAAAATTCCCGTGTCTTGCCCATCAAACCGTTCAGTGACCGGTCTGGTCACGGGTACGGGGGTAAGGGACGGCTTTCTGTTCTGTAGCTACGGTTGGCCTAACTGTTATGGAGAGCGAAACAGAACAGCAAATACTCTGGAAGGTTGGCATAGCAAAATAAATAAAACATTTGGGAAAAATCACCCAAATATATTCGAGGTTATACTTCGCTGAAAAGAAGATGATGCTTATTATGATTTAGTAAGGGCCAAAGCAGAGCTAAACATTCCACCACAGAAAATGTTAAAGCGTTACTGTGCTGCCGATGAAGCTAAAAGAAAGAGTTTGGATGAGTATACTTCTGGAAAAATCAATATTCATGAGTGTCTCAAAAAACTCGGTTATCATATGAAGTTTTAGGGTATTACATTTTCCTCTACCTGACAATGAATAATTTCTCTGCGAATTTGCAGAACTGACAAGGAGAGTTCATTCCATTCTCCGCCAAATTCTTGGGGGAACTAAAGTAAGCCACTTCCCCGTGATGTTCTTTGGAAACGCTGTAAACCAACACCCCTCCGAGAAGAAAAATGGTGGGGGGGGGGCGGGTATTGGGTAAACGCGGCTAAGAGCCTACGAAATTTATTTTGAAGCCAAACTACGCCAACTATGAAATCGCCGCCTCAAAGGGGAATACCAAGCGAGCTCTTCATCCCCCACCGCCTGAAACAGGACAATTTTCGTCTACCGCCTCAACTGGGAACGCCTGAATCGGCACAACATCCTCGATACTGCCCTTTCCCGTCAGATACATTAGGACAGTAACAAAGTAGCCCTTTTTGGTATTCGCCAAAAATGGGTTTCTTTCAAAGACATTCAAATAAATTTCATTCATGAAAAAAAGAAGGAAGGTTAATTGCTTTTTCTTTGAAGGAAATAGAGTACTCAGAAGCAAAATATGTTAGTCGATCGAAAACTTGGAGGTAAAATAAGCAATTTTCTAAAATAATTGTCTGCAAAAATTTGGGTATTACGTAGGGCTACCATTATTTTTTTAGTTGAAATCATAACACACCAAAGGAGGATGAATAGCCTTGGAAATGGAATCAGAGTATAGTACAAAATTTCAAATGCTACCCTCTTTCATAACCCCAATACAAAGTCTGAGAAAATGAAAAAAATTTAAGACGTCATAATGCAGAGAGCATACAATTTTTAATAATGTTTGGTTTAGTTATATTAACGTCTCGTTTTGAAGCAATACGAGGGCTATTTTGGGACGGACCTCGTAATTTTGAATCGCGGTCAGATAGCGAGGACGACACCTGAGCTGGCACCCCCACTCCAAACTTCCGCGCCACACCAACGGGAGGACATTTGGCCACTACATATGATTTAGCGTGCAACAGGCCCCATACACGGCGAATCTTCGGTGGAGTCGGGTTTCGAGCCTGGAACCCGCCGGCCCCAAAGCCGGGACCCTACCATTAGGCCACCGCGGCCGTCAGCAATGTTTGGTAACTCAAAATGATATTAATGATGAACAGAGTTAAAACAAAACTGCCAAAACTTTATATTTTCAGTTTGAACTTTGATGAATTTGGATGAGGAGGCTCATCCACTATCTCATAAACAATAGATGTGAACAGTGTAAGCGATGAATTTTCTTTCATGGGCGGAATGACGTCAATGACGTCTTCAAATACGTCAAATTTTCTCATTTCCTCAATTTCTCTATTAGAACCAAATTTCTCTCTCGCCGCATTCACTGTCGTAAATCCGAATACTTTGAAGATCCGGACACTAGTCCGGACGTGAACATGAAATCCGGACGTATGGTAAACCTATTTTTATGCAAATGACAAGTGAAAGTGTATAAATCTTTTTTTTTTTTTTCGTTCTTCAGATTTTTACTATAGGTTCGGATAATAAATTGCACCTCGCCTATCCGGCTTAGTTAAATTAAATAGTTATCAATAATAAAATGAGGAAAAATTTGCTTTGCCAGAGTGTTGCAAGCGGGCGTCTACTACAATCTGTGAGACATGCAAAGTTTTGACTCTTTCCTCTTATACTTACCTTTACACATGGTTGTAATCATTTAACAATGAATAGTAAAATAAGTTTACTTGTTTTCATAAGAATCAAGCCTACGTTTTACGTCAATATTTTGTTTATTTTAAAAGTATACGTATTAATGCTATATAACTTACTTGATTTTAAATTTTCTACAAATACCTTTCTTGAAATGTGTATAATATTTTTATTCTTGGGTCTCCTTTTTCGCGATGCATTTTCAAAACTTACATAAAGTACCTTACACAGTGGTCAGAAACCAGGAATAAACGTAGTTATTGGTATAAAAGCGTGTTTTTAATGATAAGGGTACTAATTAAGTTTTAAAAAGGGTGTTTTTAATGATAAGAGTAAGTACGAAGTAAACATCCTTAGAACTCCAGCTTATCTCACTTTTTGTTATCCAGACTGCTCTTCCACCACATTAACCATATAGTTGGGATATTTAATTTTGAAACATGTTTGATGTAGAAAATAACGAACCAAATTTAATATTTCTGAGTCAACAATATAGACGGCAGAAAATTGTTCGCTTCATTATATAAAAATTTATTTCACATTCACAACTATAGGTTAGGAGTTCAAATATTTACTATGAAAGAGGAAATTTTCCGAGTGTGTAATTGAAATTTTTTCTGTGTTTAAGAAAATAAATCTTCTGTCTCCTCTTTCAAAAGATTTAATTAAAACGAAATAATAACGGGAAATATTTTTGTTTGAACACCAAAATCGCACCAGTAGCATCTCAGTTTTCATCATCAACCTTTTTATAAATCAGGCAATAAAAAATAGATGTTTAAACAAATAAATAAATCCTATTAAAACGTGAGAAAAATGATCAGCCTCTTCTGTAAATATTACATGTCTGCAGACGGAGTTCTTTCTATGAATTAATCTAATATTTATTCTATTCTCTTGAGAATTCCATTACTTAATTTTAATAAACTCCTTTACAGCTTTATAAGATAAACTCAAGAAAATATTTCTTCTCTAATCTAAAATGACGTACGAGACGCGTAGCGATGTTAAGTAAACATAAGCGCAAATATATATGTGAGAAAATTCATATCGATTCGCCGAAAGTGCGGGAAATGAACGACAAAAACAATTCTTCTGGCGGGAAGAAAAGCAGAAAGGGAGAGGCAAGCTAACAAAGCGGGAAGAACATTGTGTAAATAAGTCTGTGTCTTAACTAACGAAGGAGAATGTTTATTGGAACTTTAAGAAAAAAGAAAAGAAGATTAATGAACGAAAAGATGTTCAAAGGATTTCGGTAGAAAAATAAAAAGAAATCAGTTAGGAAGCGAATGATCTGTTCCTCCGTGGTTCGAAATTGTGTGGAGTCATTAGTAAAAGTTTTTAATCCTCAGTGGAAAAAAATGAACTAATTCGTAAGTTCCCTCGAAAACTTTTCGGAGTTCTTTCAAAGAAATAATGACTTTTCTTTCTGCGATTGAAGCCCTGTGAGTATGTTCTGATGTCAGTGATTCTGTTTTAATTTGTCCGTTTTTCATTTAACCTAAAAATTTAATTCTTTTAAAACATCATTCATCAGTAATTGTTTCGAATGCACGTAAGTGAAGACACTTGTAAAAAGTCAAATACTAATTATTTTTATTTTATCCTCATGTCAGTATGATCTTTTTATGTTTGTTTTGTTTTTAACTTTCACATATAAGAGTAAAAGTTTTTTTTTTAAATTGATCTTGAGATTTTGATAAATTTTTAGGTTTTGGATTCTGAAAAACTATTGTTAGAATTATGTCTGTCTGTCTACACGCAATTTGTATGAAAGAGATGTATGAAGAAGAATGAATGAATGAACGAAGAAAGGCTGAATGAATGAGATATTTCGTGTTACTAATACAACCTTCCCTTGCAGATTAAAATCCCCCTTCAGTAAAAATAACATTTAGGTTTAAATCAATTTCTAATAAGGGTCAACGGTAAACAACCGCAAGTATCGGATATGGAGGACCTCAGAGTCCACGAGCTAAAAGTAAAATAGCCATCACTGGCGAGATAATTAAAAAACGAAATGAACTACATGAGTGAAAATTGGGTCTTTACATCAAAATTGTAAATCTGTATCAAATTTTGGTCGAAATCTATCAATGGAAAGTATGTCTGCCCGTTTGTGTTCTTGTGAACAGTATAATTGAAAACCCCTAGGAGTTAGTTGGATGAAATTTGGTGTATGATTTTGTCACCAGAATTGAAGTTTTGGTTCAAATTTTGAACCTTTCAAAGGGTTAACTACGTGCATAAGCGCGATAAGTCAAAAAGACAACAAATTAGATGGACGAATTTTACAGTGTGATCTTGTGTTATCACCACGATTGCACATCTGTATCAAATTTTGAATCCAATTTGTGAACGGGAATTGGTACTCCAAAATGCATACTTGATGTTCTTCACTAACGGCGAACCTAATGCATTGTACAAGGTGTGTCTAAAAAGTTCGGTGAATAGTCTCGTAAAATAGAGGAATCAAAAGATACAAACGGTACTTTTATTGAACTTAAAAAGTAGTCGCCATTAGCTACAACACACTTTTGACAAAGATTGTAAAGCTTCTGAAAACTGTCAAGAAACGCTTCTTTTGGAATCACGGGAAGTGACAATGTCACACTTGTTTGTATGCCTGGTTAGTCTCTGAAGAGAAGGCCTTGAGACAAGGGAACGAAAAGAAGTCTGCAGGCCTGGAGAATATGTTGGATGATGAAGAACAATCACCTTACGCGTTACGAGAAAGTTGCCTACGCTGGCGAACACGACTCATCATCAACCGTTTCTTTTTCCATCGCGGAAGCGTTTGAACAAGGGGTGGCGACAGAGGGGGGAACGGGCCCACCCCGTCGGGAAAGTTGTGCCCCCCATCGGGTAAAAGTTTTTGTATCCAGTCGTGGAAAATATTTGTACGGGGTATTCAACGGTGGTTGATGAATAATAATCTGGCGGAAATTTGAGACCAATTTCATTACATTCGTTTCCCCATACATCAGGTCGTGCCCCCTGTCGGGGAGACCGTGCCCCCCTGTCGGACAAACTCTAGCTCCATTTCTGGTTTGAACTACTCGTGAAACCATCTTTTACCCACTGCTTCTGTTCCGTTCACAAGCACCAACATTGCTTGGATCTCAATGTTTTCTGTGATTTTGTGGCAAAATTTATTGTTTACGCCTTCCTCCATTGCTCCATGACACGAATTGTCACGCTTACTCCGCCCGATTGGTCTTTCTGCTTTAACATAGTCATTTCGATGGTCTCCGCGGCTTGTTGACAAATCTCTCAATTCACATTCGTTGCACGGCATCCTAACTAGCGTAGTTTTTTTAAAATATCGGAGAATTCACTGAACTTTTTAGACACAACTCGTATCTCACCTAAAACGCGCCATATTGTGGACGTGCATAAGAAAACCGAGGGGAGAACAGTTTCACTTATGTTTAGTATTAGATCTAAACGCACTACAGCAAATCAATATCTGCATTAGTTAGCAAATATTATTTCAGAAACACAATTAACCTTAGAAAGCGTGTTGAAAATGACATCCAGTCCAAATACTTAAGTTCTGTGAATTTTCTTAAATTCTCAGAACTTAAATAAACTCACGGCTTAAAAGTTTAACAAAGTAACAACTTTTATTTTAGTCAAAATTCAACATTTTTGATGAGAATGGAAAAATGAAACAATAATACCTCAGAAAATAATTTATCTCTACAAATAATAAAGGAGATTGTGCGTATGTGTAATAATTCTTTGGAGGGAGGGAATGTGTACCTCGAAGCCGTTTTTTAAAATTTTAATTACTTAAAAATTAAGAGAAATTTTCGAGTTCTTCCTTAATAACTTGCGAAAATAATATAGAACAAAAATAATTTTCACACCATCTGAAAATGTAATAAATTATCTTTTTGATGATATTAACTATTGTTACAGTCATGGAAAGTCACTTCCCAGCAATGCAGGTCTTATGGTTGGGAAGAGGGTTTTACAAGGTGAAGCATGGAGTGACCTCAGCGACTCTCGTGGCACGCATGACCTTGGCGACAAACTTGGCGACCTTGGCGACAAATAGATTATTCTCGAAAATGCAATCCTTTTCTCGATATTTCTATTAGGGGCCGAGATCTAGGATTTTCATGAAAATTCTATGTGACGTCACGGCCTAACGGGGAGAGTATATAAGACCGCGTTTGGACGACAGCAGGATCTTGATCGACTGGTGACTTCACTGTGAAGCGCGAACGTCTCTTGAGTTCTATCCGCTGTGCGAGCCAGTAAGCTGTTAGACGCCGAGCGGTAGGAGTGTTGATCCATTGTGAAAGTCTTCGGAGTTCTATCCGCTGTGAGAGCTAATCAGCTGGTGAGATGAGCTGTTATTGTCGTGACTAGTTATTGGCTGACTGTTTGTGCTGTTAGATATTTGCTGACTGAACTATTATTACTTGTGAATTGTTGTCTATTTACATTGGTAATCTGTGCAAGGACTATTGTTTCCTGTACCTGTGTTACGTGTTTTCCGGCATATTTGTAAATAAACCATCATTCTCCATTATCCTGCGTGTTGGACTGTTTTTACCATACACCACAGAGAGACCTTTTGCAACACTATGGCTGTCGTACAATTTTTTTTCTCCAATTTTAATAAATTCGTAAAATGAAAATATTTTAAACTTAATTTACAACAATATTTTTCATTTTTGCAATGAAATTCAGACCGTTTTCGCTGTTTAAACAAATATTTAATTTCCTGTTTCTCTTGGTCAGTTCATTTTTACGTTTTTCCCATTTTTGAATACGATGTCACAAAGTAGTTGATGTTAAGGTACATTGGTACACACAGAAGACTCGTATCAATGTGCCCCGGAGTCAATTGTATCAATCCGCCCCAAGAGCCCATTTTACTTAAAACAAGTGATCACGCAGAAACAAGGCTAAGCAACCTGAAAACTTAATATAGTTCAGGAAAACAAAAGTTTTTCCTACCTTTGGAGTCTCCCTTACCCTGGCAGGAAAACACGATTAGTTAAAGAAATCGCACTACACATGCTCAGAGGAAAAATCGCTTAAACGAGAAGATTAGCTGTCTGATTAATTTGCAAATTAACTTTTGACTAAACATGGCTGAAAAATATACCGTGTGCTAAGGGTTATAGTGGCATATATATGAGGGGATATGAATATCTTGAGCCCTTCCAATCATCAAAATTTATGGACTGTATCAATGTTCCTGGGTATCAATATACCCAAAACCCCCCCCCCTCCCCTCTACCTGAAAAACTTTTTTTGCAAATACATTTTTCGCAATTCTCACTAAAAAGAACGCTAATCATCAGTTGATTTCTCGATTTGCTGCTCAGAAACTCCAGCAACTCCACTGTATGAAAATGCAGTACTCAAACATTATTAAACAAAATTTTGAAGACGTGCGTCCCTGTTAACATGGACGAAAAAGCAGAACCCTCAAGCGGTTATCTGAACTAGTATTTACTTGATATGGAATGATGTAGCCTAGATATTTGCTAATGTTTTAATGCCATAACGCATCGTTGTTCAATTCAGTCGTTCGATCATTAGATTATAAACCTCTAGGCCAGCTTAGTCATTACTTTCCTAAATTCCTATTCAACGGAATAAGAAAATAGTGTTAAGAATTCTCATTAAGCGTTAAATTAAATGTGTCGTGCCATTTTAGCCATTAGTTTTAAATCGCAATATCTCTGAAAAGAAAGGTGATTTTGATGCCCTTTATCTTTGATTAAATGAAAAAGTATTTGTGAACAATAAAATCTATAATTTTAATGAAATATTATTGCTAAACGTAGTATGTAAAATTCCAAAATTATTTTAAGCCTATACTAAAACTGAATTTAAAATTCATGAACAGTTTACACTGTATTCAACATATGAAACGTTTTAACCAGAATCAATATTCCTATTTTGGTTTTAAAAAATATATTTCAGAAACAGTCTTTTCGTGAACAAGCATTGGTACAAATATACAAAATTAATAGCCTTTAAAAATGAAACCGGGCCAACTGGTTAGAATATTTACCAGTTTTTCAAAACGACATTGGAGGGTGAATGTTTGAAATAGTATAGTTATGTATTAGGTTCGGTTAAGAATCAGAAACATATAAATATATATACATTCTCTGTTTATATCTTTTCAGGAATAGTGGCCAAGGTGAGAAAAAAACTTTATTCAAGTCACAATCGAATAATCCACTGAAATTTCAGTTTGATGAAAATTGACAGTAATAATGACTCAAACAAATTAATATCATGAGCGAGCTTCCCTTCCTGACGAGCGCCTCGCTATGATATTTTTCAATTCTTTTGGTTTTTTCTGGTTTTTGTCTATTTAGCCATTTTGTCCTTTTTTACTGTTTTTGAGTTTTTATTTTGTGTTTATATGTTGGTTTTGATATATATATATATATGTTCTCTATATGAAACTGTATCCCCTTTAAATTATTATATTTATGGTCATAAAACCGAATAAACCAATAATAGATATAATGATATTTTATACTCCTAGCAACAAATATTTTCCTCTTCAATCACCTATACTGACAGTCACCATAAATTCCATTCAGAGAATTTACGACATCCATACCGTCGTAAAACATAAGTGCATTGGGTAGTAGCGAAATATTACCCACACGCTGTGTGAAAGCACTTATGATTTTACAATATCTTCTCCGTTTCGTGTAGACCTATTACGCGACATAACTAATGTTATGGCTTTTGTTCTTCAGTAATAATATCCTTTAAGGACATAAGTAACAGCAGTCGGTATAAAATAAGCCATTAAAAAGGATATTTAAAAAGAAAAGTGATCCTAAGTCCCAAACTTTAGAAATGACAAATGCTTTGCAGATAACGCGATTTTCATTGTCTTCAGATTAAAAATGCTCTAACATTATTTGGTATACGGTTGATTGGAATATTTATGACATAGAGCCATTTTAGAATGCAGTTTTATTTGAAGCTATTTAAAGGAAAAACGGTACTGCAGAAAACATTTATGACATTTTTCAAACTGTATGAGAGCACATATGTTTTCTGTAAAAAATGTAATCGAAATTCACGTTATTTACAATATGAACAGACATTATGCAAAAATTTTCAGCCCACCTTTGTTTGGAAGGCAGGTTTACATTAGTTCCGCGTTGAATATAAAATACCGTTTTTTTTTTTTTTTTTTTTTCCCAATTTTTTTTCATTTTTTTTTTTTTTTTTTTTGGTGAGAGGATAGCTAAAAATTTAAATCTGTATATGTTTTGAAATATTTAAATCAAAATTAAAAATAATTAATAAGTCGTAACTGTTTCTCATTAGTTTATTTTTTTTCGAAGGGTAAACTGAAAAATGATTTCAAATATTCAGCATTTTCTAAAATGTTGCATAACTCCAATTTAAAAAAAGTGTTGATAAATGTATAGATTCAGATTAAAACCAGTATAATTAAAAGATTAAATTAAGGAATCACTGAAAAAGATAAATATATAAACAATCATGCTAACCATTCTTTAAAATAATTTCTAAATATTTTGAAGTATTTCGGATGAATATGCAGAAATGCATTATAAACAATAATTTTAGCATTTTCAAAGAACCATCAAACTACGACAGTTCAAAGAAAGATTATTATGCATCATTTTATCACCCATTAATGTCCACAAATGGGTTGCTGAAAGTTTGAATACTTTTTTACAAATAAATATCAAGAAATACAGAGGGATTCAGAAGTCCAGAGCAGTTTTGAAAATCAATAATTCACAAATGGATATTATCCTTTTTTCTTCCCACGTAACTAGAATTTAGTAGTAGTATAGTTTACAATTTAAACCACTAGATCGTTTTTTAATTAATGGTGGATGCGTTACATACGGTTAGACAATGAGTGCATTTATATCTTGCAAATATTCAATGCATCATCCTCCATTCTATAATACAATTGTCAGACGAAGGACCACACTTTTTGAACGGTATCGAGCAACATTTCTGTTGAACACATTATGTCAAACCAACAGAAATGATGTTTAATGCCGCGAAAAATGTGGCCCCTCGTCGGACAGCTTCCGAATGGAGGACGAGACATTGAACATTTGTGTGACGTTACTCCACACATGCATCTTATGCTTCCAATAAACTGTGGCGAGTGGCGTGAAAAAAAACCCGAGCTCGTTCCCGTTTCTTTCTATGCGAACTATTCTTGTGAATTATTTATGATTTTTGAAGTGATCCAGACAACTGAATCAATCTGCATATAAAAATATCAGTCACTGAACCGAAAGTCGATTGCTTGTGCCCTTTTTGTAGGCCTGTATATAAAATTAAAAAAACAAAGAGCACAGAAGAACATGAAAACATTACTAGGATGAAA